>JAGSMP010000531.1:0-310785 GCA_029286625.1 Parnassius orleans | reverse complement strand
CAATTTGCGGAAAGGTGTGTATGTGGTCTATGGTACTAAAGCCTTTTCGGAAACCGGCTTGTTCGGGAGGCTGGAAGTCATTAAGTCTGCGTGCGAGACGATTCGTAATGACTCTCAAAACAGCACGTGGATGCGGCTCAGAAGAGAATCGGTCTGTAGTTCTTCAAGAGAGCGCTATCGCCTTTCTTGAAGAACAAGACCACCGCACTTCTGTTCCACGCCTCCGGAGTTGTGCCAAAGTGCTGGAGAGCCATTCTAATCTCGCTCAGACTGACGTCCGGGATATCTTCGGAATAGTGTCGGATAAGACTCGCTCTTGGATCGTTACTCACACTTGCGTGTGGCTCCAACGATGACGTGTACAGCTGCCCATAGAACGTCTCAATCTCACTAAAATGCTGTCAAATCTATTGAAGACTGCAGCTTCATTCCCCGTCTAACAGCCATGAGATTAAGAGTGTGATTGGAGAGTTTTTGTGTTCTTCTGCAGCGGGTCTTGCAGAACAATAACTTTGTCGACTTCTGTCAATACCGAATATCAATAATTCTTAGTTTTCAGTTCAGTTTTTGTCCTCTGTATATGCCAAATAATCTACCGTGATGCCAAATTTCAAGTTACTAAGTAACGTAAAAGTGGTCAAGATTTTTGAATGAGTCAGCAAATGATAAAAATAGCACTATTCAGGCCTTGCTACAACTATAATAGGGTTAAATAATGATTTCTTATATTTACGCGAACACTACACATTGAATTAAACTACTTTTACGGATTATATCGCGTTTAATTAACTTATTTTATTAATTCCCGACGTTTCGGGTACTTTACAGCACCCATGGTCACGGGGGACTGAGGTGATTGACGTCCCAATGTCAAAGTTAATCCGGAGTATCTTCAGCTTTTTTAATTATTAATTTTGGTCCGATCTACGCAGAATGAACTAACTGTGTCTTGAAGTCTTGCAGTGGTATGCTTGGGTTTAGTTTTAATTTTATTAATTACAGGATCCCAAGCAGGTGGTAGTACAACCTCCCTCTCTATTGAAATTAGGATGTTTTTTAATTTCAATAGCCTCACGTATCATCCTTGGCAGGAATCGATGTTCTTTCATGAGAATCTGTGGTTTATCAAATCTAATGTAATGGCGGGGCCGTCTAGGATATGATCACAAACTGCAGACTTCCGGAACGTTGGTGCTTCACGTCAGCTATGTGTTCTTTTACGCGGGTTTTAATAGATCGTTTTGTTTGCCCTATATATGAGAGACCACATTCACAATCAAGCTTGTACACTCCTGCATCTTGTAGAGGAATATTGCACTTGACGGATGGTAAGAACTGACTAATCTTCTTCGGCGGCTTGAAGAATGTTCTTATAGAAGCTCGCTTCAAGATGTAGCCAATCTTGTCTGTGACACCTCTGACATATGGTAGTACAGCAGGCACACGCTCGACTGTGGCCGGCTTCACTCGGTCACTGTGACGTAGGCGCGCGACCCGAAGCTTGTTGTCGTGCAGAACCTGCTTGACGTGCTGAAGCTCGGCGGCCAGGTGTTTGCTGTCACAGATCCCTCGTGCTCTCTGTAACAAAGATTTGCCCACGGTAGCCAACTGTGAAGGATGATGGTGGGATTCACCATTTAAATATCTGTTTGTATGGGTCTTTTTTCTATACACGGTGTGACCTATGGTGTTGTTAGGATTTCGAATGACTAATACATCTAGGAAAGCTAAAGAATTATTTGCCTCTAACTCCATAGTAAATTGAATTTTAGAGTTTATGGAATTAAGATGTTCTAAAAATGCAGTTACTTTGTCTGATGGTAAAATTGTGAAAGTATCGTCTACGTACCGCTTGTAGAACCTTGGAGTTACTGGTGCAGTAAGCAGGGCTTTCTCCTCAAAGTCCTCCATGAAAATATCGGCGACAATGGGAGATACCGGTGAGCCCATTGCAACACATCCTTCCACAATAGATAGCCAGATGTAAGGCAATGTCTAAGCAGTACTGCATATTCTGCTGGCATGTTGTTTTCCTCTAGTTTCTAGTTACAATTGAGATGCAGTCTTCAACAGGTAGGCATGTAAATAGAGACTGAACATCAAAACTGACCATAGTTTCATTGTCAGTAAGACATAGGTCTTTATCACTAACAAAATGGTATGAATCCTTAGTGTGCTCTTGTGTGTCCTCTGAGTGGTGATAGTGTTTTTGCTAAGAATTGAGTTAATCTGTAAGTTGGCGAATCGATCTGACTCACTATTGGACGTAATGGAGCGTTCGGTTTGTGTATTTTCGGTAACCCATACAACTTCGGTGGTTTGGCACACGCAGGTATTATCGAATTGACGTCTAGATTCAATTTCTCGGAGTATTTCTTAATTAGATCGCTAGTTGTTTTAAGCGTATTAGTTGTAGGGTCTGTTTTGGCCTTTACGTACGTACTTTCATCCGCGACCAAAACCCAAAATTAATACCAAAATTAATAATTAAAAAAGCTGAAGGTACTCCGGATTAACTTTGACATTGGGACGTCAATCACCTCAGTCCCCCGTGACCATGGGTGCTGTAAAGCACCCGAAACGTCGGGAATTAATAAAATAAGTTAATTAAACGCGATATAATCCGTAAAAGTAGTTTAATTCAATATAATAGGGTTATTCATGAAATTTATGATTCTAGGTATACTTATAAGTTATCCTTAATATAGTGTAGGTCTAATATTTTTTGATTTTAGCGGGGTTTGAAAGTGGCTCGCAATGGTTCGTGTAAATATAGACACTACAGGTCTTCTCCCTTTTCTTTTCCGAATTTGGCTGATACACTGCTGTGTATCTAGATTTTTATTTCAAACTATCAATTCGTCCCGGCTTCACACGGGTGATTTTTGAATCTCGACAACAGCGCTAACTACCGGTCCAATTGTGGATCTAAGCCATCTAGCGACCCAATAAAACACACAAAATATTTTATCAAAATCGATCCAGCCGTTAAGGAGGAGTTCAGTGACCAACACACGTACAGAAGAATTATAATAGGTCTTTACCTATGAAATTACCGTTCGTACTGCAGAACGGCAATTTCAAATGTTAAAAATAAAGTAAATAATTTTTGTTTGGCTTAATTCGAAATTGAATTCTAATTTCAAATTAATTTTATTTGAAAAACATGTATTTTTTTAAATTAGTCATTTGTTTATTGATTAGCGTTATGTATTCATCGCATTTTTTTTCGTCATTATGTATACGTTAAAAATTGAGTAATTATGGAATATGTACCGTCGTGGCAGCAACGCGGCACAAGCAGCACGCAACATCAACGATGTTTACGGAGCAAATACTACAAAAGAACGCACCACCTGTTATTGGTTTGCCCGCTTCCGTTCTGGAAATTTCAACCTGAAAAATGAATCTCGTGGTCATCCGAAAACTTTCGTCGACAATGACGAATTAAAGGCGATTGTGGAAGCTGATGATACTCGATCTACGGCTGAATTAGCAGTAGTTTTCGACGTTAGCATCAAAACAATATTGGTCCATATACGCCAAATTGGCAAAGTAAAAAAGATTGACAAATGGGTGGCCCACAAACTCAATGATCGCACGAAATCAGCGCGAAGTATGCGTCAAGACGTGCCTTGCACACAAACGAAGGAATTTTGAACCACATTGTTACCTGCGACGAAAAAATCGCTAGCACTCAGCAAGTTGGTTAAGTCCTGGTTCAGCACCTAAATAATGGTCTAAATGAAAACTTACCTCTAGAAAAGTGATGGTCACTTTTTGGTGGTCTAGCGCCGGTGTAATTCATCACAGCTTCTTACCAAACTGGATGAGCATTACTGCAGATGTGTGGAACTGAACACAATAATGGAGAAAATTCTACTCCCTAACCAGCTTTAGTCAATCGCTCGTCCCCGCTGCTCCTGCACGACAACGCGCGACCTCATACTGCACAACAGACGGTCTCCAAGTTACAAGAGCTGGGGTTGGAAGCTCTCCGTCATCCACCAAACTCGCCAGACCTTGCGCCTACAGACTTTAACTTTTTCCAGAATTCAGATAACTTTTTGTTGGGAATAAATTCAATACCCGAGAGGCAGTACAAAAAGAAGAATTTGTTACCTCCCATCCGGCTGATTTCTTCAAGAAGGGCATCAATAAACTGCATTGCAAAAAATGTATCGATTGCATGAGTTATTACTTTGATTGTTAGAAATAAAAAAATATACAAAAAAAATTACGCTTACGCTAGTAACTTATTTCATAAAAAACGGCTATTTCATTGGTAAAGTATACCAATATATATAAAAAAAAAATCCCCACCAACCTTTTGAGGCTTTGGTGGTTACTTTTTGCATCTATCCACGTTTATCATAAAGGAAACATAGAAATCGGAAAGCAATTTTTTTTCGCAAATCAATTTTAATTAACGGCTTATTATAAGAAAAACCTACTTTACAATATCGCTAATGGGTGAACATGATAATTTTGTCCTATATTTTATTACTTTATATGAGTGGCTTTGAAGAAAATACAGCTAAATATTTTTGTCGCGACGTGAACGAAATAGCATTCGATATAGAAAAATTTAAATAAAATTTTCCCCAATGCAATTTATCACCACTTCAGCCAAAGTGCAGTTTTTATTGCAGGAATATCGGACATAATTCAGTCTAAAAATTCTTTCATATTTTTCTTTTCTGTTTCATGTTTTTATCAAATTCAAAAAGGTACCATCATGGGTAATCACTTAACCCGGCATGAATGAGGTGAGAAATTTTTACACCAGCTATGAGGCGGGTAGGAGATACCCAAAATTTTGATGTTAAATTTTTGATACTATGATTGTGTAATTAGCATTTATGCTGGAGATATATTAATAATAGTATCCATTCAACAATATTAGTGAATAAAATACCAGCATTAAGTACAAAAAGCGTTATTTTTTTTTGAAATAACAAAGTATCTAAATTTTCTTTGAAAAAATACAAGTTTTGGTAGTTAACTTCTTTTCGCATAAAAATCTAACATAATTCCAACTTCTTTGGTCAATCAACATAACAATAGTGTCTTCTAATTACTATAAATAAAAAAAGAACTGAAAAGTCTTATGAGATCATGTAACAGAGCACCAAAGTCAGCACAATCTCCGCTCATAAAAATCGCGTGTTCCATACATATTGGCTTCTCACATTTTGTACAGCAATGTTTTGTTTTTCTTTCTTTTTTTCTGAGTACACTCACCACATCTACCATATTTACCAGCCATTTTTTTGGGAACTGGTGGTGAAGGTTCCCCTAAATGATCGGCAAACCTAAATTACGAATGTAGTCTCGGCGCTTCATGTGTGTTTTGTCACCCGTGTTATTTTCTCTGTAGATTATGATACCATTTATGGCAGCCATGTTGAGTATACCATAAAAAATCGTCATGGGCTAATGTTTGCTATTGCGTGAAACATCATAAGTGGCACTCAGTTCATCTGCGACATCGACTCCGGCTTTAGTTTTATTATAATAAGTAATCATTTCCGGTTTCCTTTTATCCCCTATCGATTCGTCTATATTTTTATGATGGTGTAAAGTTGACATAACCAGCACAACTTTATTTTTTTTAGGTACATAGGACACCAAAGTAATATCGTTTTGGAACCCGAATCGAGATCTATTGACTTCTGTTCCCTTTTTGAAGACCTCAGGTACACTTGTCTTGTTTTTACGGACTGTGCCGACAGAAGTCTTTCAAGAGATGAATCATAAGTTAGTAACTAGTAAACCAATTATCGAACGTCAAGTTCCTGTTCGTTTTCGTTATTGGCTCCACTAAACGGCTCACGATGTCAAACGTTTTGTAACTCAGTTGGTAAGGTCCTGGTGGTTGTTTTCCTGCGTGTATTTCCAGTTTGAGAATGTAAAACTTCTCCGCATCTACAAGAGTTTGATTTTTATCCCATATTTGGCTGGTTTGTTGGGAATGTATACGCGGAAAGGACATCGCCCTCGGAAAGATAACAACATCTCATCAATAATAAGATTCTCGGAAGGCACATAATGTTTTTGAATATTTTCAACAAAATTGTCAAAAATGTCCCTTATTGCAGCTAAATTGTCAATCTTTTGTCTTTGGTCCCGAGTGTTTTTATCGTCGAATCTCAAACAATTTTGGAGGAAGTAAAACCTCTGCAGTGACATTGTAGTCCGAAAGATTTCAATTCCTGTACCATCTGTACGCCACAAATCGTTCAGGTTTTGTCTATTTGAGCGATTCAGGCCAGCTATATACAAAAGTCCTATAAATACCTTCAAATCCTCCAAAAGTTGCATCTTTCATGTGATACTGCTCTTTATTTTTTGGATGTTTTTCCCTTTTATCCTTTATTTGAATATTTGTGTTAGTACGGTATTCAACATACTGTCTGTTATAAAGAGACTCCAAGTTTCAATCTCAGTTTTAGCAAGTTTTGTAGTACCTTTTACGCCTGGAGCATTAGTAATAATATTTTCAGATCGAACTCGAACGCTTTGTCTAGGACAATCTTTTGACCATTTTGTGCCATCTTTGGATGTATAAGAAGTTCCACGTACCTCAGCCGACTGACTAGTAGCCGCTGGCACAGATTCCGGCTCTTCTAAATTATCCAAAATACCCTCTTGTTCCGAATCACTTTCTTCACTTCTCTGAGAAACGTTATCAATTTCTTCTTCGTACTCGGAGTCACAGGAGCAAGCACTTGAGCGGTTTTGTAATAGTTCTTGTAGCCTACGTTCATTTTATTCATAAGACATCTTAAAAAATCATAAATTACTATAAATAACTATAAATCAAAAACTTACTGTAAACACAAAAATGTAACACCGACTACGAGGTCGGGTGTGACGTACCCCAACCACGTGTACGCATGTGTATCTTAACAAAAAAAATAAAAAAATAATCTGCGTTTAAAAACTTCTCGGGTATGACATACCCGACAGCACTCACGCCGGGTTAAGTTAATTGCTGCCATAAGCTGTTTGTCTTACAACGTTCTACGATGAAATTTGTATTTGAAAACTACACGAAAGTTCGATAGTTTTCATGAGTTGCTACAAAACTAAAAGAATATCAATATGAATCTCGTTTATTACAGCAGAAATTAATTTAATAGGTTTTTTAGCTTTATTCTGCAAATACAATTAGTAACTAATTATTTAGCCGACTTACGAACAAACGAGGTTCTCAATTCAACTGCAAGTGCTTCTTTTGTATGTATCTTAGGGATATCTTCGTCACTTGTGAAACAATTTTAATGATTATTATTTTATTAAATAGGTAATACTTTATAGGTGATCCCATATGGAAATGAAGTTTTTAATGTTATTATTTGGGCGACATTGTTGTTGTTATCTTAAGCTTGTGATATTCCTTAGTCTATCCACTCCCCAGAGTATAAATAAACACAGCTTGCTTATAAATCCTCTAAGATCCACTCTCAATTATAGTCAGATTTTCGAACCGACATCAGAAGCTATTATTGGGAATCATTTTATTATTTTTAGTCCTTGAAGTTGCCTTTTACTTTGTTTTTATAAGTAACTATGTCTTAAAATGTGGATCGGATCCGTTGCATTTCTTTTCTATAGCTCATCCGCAAGTCTACTCCTGGCAAAACAGTCTTCCACATAGTTTCATTGAGGGGACATATGCCATTGCGGGCGGTTTGGCGACCGAAATGTTTTGATTATTATTGAGATGGTTTTAGGAAGATGCTGCTGCCCATGTCCCGACTTCAATTTCCCACTGTCGCTTCATACGACGTAGACGAAAGTGAAATTTCTTATGGTAATATTATTGTATTTTTGTTTTTTATTTTGTTTTATGGGTGGGCACCCTTTTACACATTTCCGCCGCTAAATAGCAGTGTCTTGTAGTCGCGGTGTAACAGAATCCGCTAACCTATATTTATCATCCCGGGTGTGTGTCGAAACAGGCAAATAGAAATGAAACATCTTCTAATTACAACTTATAATAATAAAAATTACGGTTTCCAACCCGCTTGCCAAGTGATGCAGCTGTGGCAAATATACCTCTTTATAAGTGTGTGTGGACATAGAATAGATAGGTTGTAATGGATGGATGAAGTAGCAGTGCGGCCATTATTGTGTTAAAGTTTAAAAGGTATGGAGAGCCCGTATAATGAGAAGCTCTAAGGCATTATATCTTAGTCCTCACGTATGACAACGCATCTGTAGCTTCCTTTATTGGAGGTGGACTGTTAGCTGGTTTATGCTCTATTTTATAAAAAAATAACTATTTCCCCGACCATCGTATATTCGTGTAATTTCATGTAATTGTGAAGCCTAATTGTTTTCTACTAGTTCACTGTTCAACTTAGGCTATTTTAGCTACCTGTAAGATATTGTTCGTATTCAAGGTCAGATTTGTTGTTTGTTATCACAAATATTAAAATAACAAACAAATATATAACAAACAATATATAACAATAATAAACAAATATACAAAAATTTATTTGAGTATCGTGGTGAGTGTATTTACTTAAATGTACATTAATCATAGGTAGACAACTATTTGAAACACTTTTTAAATATGTGTAAAGAATGAATTTCTGAAACCTGCATGCATTTTGTTTTTATACGTGGTAGAGCCACGCTGCAGCTATAATATTATGGTTGTAGTACGAGTGCGTCGCTCGAACGGGTTAGGACCACGCTCTCACAGAATACCAGCTTAATGCTAATGTGAGTGAAGAGAACCGGATAACATTTTTACTGGAAACGGGGCATTCCATCTTAGTCCTCAGCGGGTGACAACGAATCTGTAGTTTAATTCTTAATTTAAGATAAATGTAGATGTCTATAGGCCACAGCATCCACTTACCATAAGGTGCACAGTGTGCTCGATTGTTACCTTTATTACAAAAAAAGCTATTGCTAATAGCGGGATTTAAGTTAAGTCATCATTCTGTTACATAAGCAATTCGAATTTGATTTAAAACGAAGACATTAATATTGTTTATCGTGTTGTAAATAGTGATGTACCACGTGCTTAAAATTGAAAGAATTATGAGGAAAGCTACATGTTTAAATAATTTCGAAGATACATTATGAGATCAATTAACACCCACCGGATCAATGCGGTGAAACCCCTTTATGACTATCTCAATAGTTATGTTGGCCTTTTTTAAAAGTGCTTGTTTAATTTTTCACATTTTGTGAAATATTGTAATAAAAAATCCTAAAAAAGTAAAGCTAACGCAAATTCTTATAAAGCAAATAGAATTTTTATATTACCATTATCAGGAACAAACGAGTATATACATATATTTGACGTCTCTGTAACTACGAGTTACGTAATATTTTTACTTTGGTTTAAAACTCGAAATGAATAATATTTTGACAAGCTAAGTCTTTGTATACCGCCACTTACAATATTATATCGATATTATCAGTTCCACGCACCTTTCACATATACAAGTCTAGTTAATAATAAATCTAAATAAGTCTCATGTCTGGCATTTTCATTCCGTCGAATTTTCCACTTCTCGATCACGAACTATAACGTCCAACATTACCTGTCTGGGTTGTAATCTGAACCATTTTCAGTTTTAGAAATTGTTTGTATTGTTTTCAGAACAATGTCTCTGCTGTTATTTTCATTAAAAATTTCAAATAACAACGAACACGCTAAATACCACAAAACAAACAAAAAAGAGATGTATTTAAAGAATATTTATTTTGTAAAGGAACATACTAAACACTCTATGAAATATAATTTTAAATTGTCTACTAAAACTTGGTTATTTGTAAGTATATATAACTTAAACACTTAGAAATATTTTCTTAAAGATTGTAAGGGATAATCAGCTTATTTAAATGTATTCCTTGGCGAAGGCCTATGTTCAGCATTATAATAATTATCAAATTTATTTATATATAGTTCTTCTGTAAAAGTCTCTTATTTACTGGCTATGGGTCACATCCGTTGTAGGGAGTATCCTGACACAACTCTTTTGCTTCTTTCACGTCCATATATTCTCGTCGGGTCCCTTAACCGATTCTTAATTTGGCCCATCTTAAATACATCTGGAAATTGATCGATAAATTTTTATGTAGGGCGTCCCTTGCTAACTCTGCAACCCACTTCTGCAGCATAACTTTTTTGGTATCTCTTTCCGCTTTCATTCTTTCTACGTGTACAATACACCGAAGCATTTCTTTCTAAATAATGGTCATAACATCTTTCTAAATACTTAGAGTATTATTTATAAAAACAAGTATTTAAGTTAGTTCAATCTATTATAATTTTAAGTGAAGTTCCTTCATAAATCTGATTTTTATGAGAAATACGGAAATGAGCAATTGTATGCCTTGGCGGAATATTGTTATCATTTTATCTCAATTCTTCATTTTTGTTATATTGCAAAAATCCTGTTTTGCAAATGTAAGAAGAATTGTAACATCAAAATTCCTCGGCCAACAAAAATAAAAGTAACTGCCTATTAACATAGATATAACGAATACTGGGAAATCTCATTTAAGAGGCCTATGGAATAGACCTGTGAGTACAGATAATAAATTAACATTAAAATTATTCAGGCTTATAGATATGTAACAAGAAACAAAACGAGAAATTTTTTTATTCAATATAGATTATAAATAATACTTTTTGAAGGTCACTCTTTTGTTTAATTTACCACTAGTTTGAAATAAACCTCTATCCTGGGAAGAACGAGCAAGAAACCCAGCGGGACTTTTTTTTACAGACATACTTTTTTCAATGTGGAGAACCAGAAGAAAATTACAATTGTAAGTTCAAAAATTATTTCAAGCATTTTCTTCTGGTTTTCTAAATCTGTAATTTGGTTGTGTGCCAGTTCAAAAAAGACATACCCTTTTTTTTAAATGTCAGTCCTCCTACGATAAGTATTATATACTAGTAGTTGGGTAACAAGTGTTTAATTTCATTAGATTAAGTTCAGGCTTATTTCATGCTTTTATGGACGCCATATTATGCTTAGGTAGGGAAGAGTGTGTAAGATAATCTAATGTATATATATTTTTAAATTATTTAATTAATATTTAATTTCTTTTTTTACCTAATTTAAGCCGAGCACTCGAGCAGAAAGCATGTTGAAATATTCATGCATCTATTATATTTTACTTTAAATTTTTGTCTGGAATTTCAAGTAATTTTCTCTCAAATTAACGTACAGAAAATGATCTTTCTATCTTCACTGATACAAATAATTTACGACTATATTACTTATTCAAAAGTGAGTTAAAATATCTCCAAAAACATGAAAAAAACGAGTTTATACATTTAATAATTATGACCTGTTTAAATATTAATGAAAGCCCATTAATAGTGTGTTAAGCATTCCTTTAAATATAAGTTACGTAATTGGAATTATAATTACCATACTAAATCTCTACATAAAAAATGCGAATTGCTACTCTTAATATAAATTTAAAAATCAAACGCTCTCATATTTTTTACTGTATGGGGTAATACTTGTCTGCTCTGAAATCCGTAAAACTCATCTAGCATCGCTTTGTATGTAAATCGACAGTGATTTACAGTAATGGATATCGGTTTTCATCTTCGTAATTCATTTAAATGTCAGATAAAATTTGTATCAATTTGTTTTAGGAGGCAAAATCATTTCACTTTCTGTTCAATGTAATTTACTTTTGAATTTCTATTCAATAGAAACACATTTTAAATTACTTTTTATAATTGATTTGCCGAACCAGAGATGAGTAAAAAATTCTTAAAATTCTAATATATTAGAATTTTGCCAATGAAAACTTAAAAATATATTTTTAAGTTTTCATTGTCATCATCACCTAAAAATTCTGAAATATTCTTAAAGCTAATTAGACGAATGCGATTATTTGCAATAAATATGAGCACACTGGGACATTAAAATAAGAAATAGATTTTTTTTACTGTGATATTTATTAAAAATCTTTTTTTGACTGCCTCTTTGGTCTAGTGGTTGTAAAAGCGACTAATCTTATCTTGCGGTCCTTGGTTCCAATCCAGGATTGGGTTAAAATCAGTTATTGAGTTTTTCTGACAAGAAATTCACAGTACGTACACCCCGTGCCTCGGAAAGCACGTATAGCCGTTGGTCCTGCGCCTGATCTTTCTGCGGATTGCCATCCCATCGGATTATGAGAATGAGAGAATGGAGATTGCACCTGTGCTTGCGCATACACTTGGCCACAATAATTTTATCCTGCGCTGATAGCTAGTCCCCATTGAGACTGGCCGCCGTGACCGATATTCAGTCTGGAGGACATTATTATAATCTTGTTAATTAATGTTTCATTAGAATAACAAATCTAGTGTAAAAACAATGGCCATTATATGTGAAAACATTTGCTAACTTCATTTTCATCATAATCATATTTACGCTCAGTTCCTAAATGTCTTTGAGTAGCTTTTATGCTTTGCACAATTTTGTATGCCTCTAATGTTGTCAACTCTTATTTTATGTATTATCTATTTATATTTTTCACTTACTAACTAAGTACTGTTAACATAAACTAACAGAATACTATTAGTATTACTTATTCAATTGACTACTCTCACTAAGCTTAAAGTTATTATTCTTTGAATGGTTCACGACTGCAGTCGAATAGCGGATTCAAAATTTTAAGTTCGACAGCCCGTACCCATTAGCTACTGAATTTTATATTACATATAATATATTTTGATTAAATGGCTGTATCCCTTATTTTCAAATCCTTTTCATCTATAGGTGATCTAGATGATATCATTGTACCGCTATTATAAGTAAAGAAAAATCCTTATGAATTTCTAAACGACGAATTACATTCTATTTGAAATATTAAACTACACAAATTTTACGATCACCAATCTCATTTAAGTTTTAATTTAAGTGGAAAATTTTGTGCCCTACAACGTTAATTCACTTAAGTGAATCATGGTAGAATGAAATCCAATAAAGTTAAATTTAAACGGTATTGTTAGAAGAAAAGTAACTGTGTGAATTTAAATTACCCGAATGCTATTACGCAGGTTCTTTATTTAACAGGCGTTCGTGTTTTATCCTCTTATTTCAGGCTTCATTGCGTTTTGAAACTGTCAAATAAAAAAAAATACTGTAGAAAACTGTTTTAAATTGTATGGCGGATAACCAAAGACTGTGTCGTTGTGTTTTGGGTCCAAGTTTCAAACAACAATCATTTATGATTCCGATGTGCCCATCTAAAGAAACTTAGTTTCAAAATATTAAGCTTCATTTATGTTAACAAAATATCTGAAAAAAATGCTAAGCACATACTACTAAACACTATCGTTTTAAAATTATAGCGGATAAAGTGTTACTATTAAAGAAAAAAGGATATAACACGAATGAAATAATGCAAATGACACGATAGCTACGAAACGGTTGGAATTCTAAGTCATATAGATAATTACCGTTACAGCCTATTAAAGTCCACTCATCAACGTAGGTTTCCCCCAGTAGATTGCCTCATAGGGGAGATATTTGGAAACCGCATTTTTATTTTTAGCCGTTATTAGGAAGACTACTGCCTATCTCTTGATTTGTTTCCCTCTGTCGCCTCTTACGACACCCACGGGTTAATTTGGGGTAGTAGATATTCTTAAACCGCCACTCCATGGTAAATAAAGATAATTATATGGCGGTAATACATCTCGTTTACACTAGACGTAAAATACCCAGATTGGTGACGAGCAGTAGCGTCAAAGTTGCAAGACGTCTGATTCTGATATCGATCTGATCATGCGTCAATCTGACTGCTAAGCTTGACGGAGAAGCCTACGTTCAGCAGTGGGCTTTTACAGGCTCATGTTTGTTCAAATTTTGTGTAAAATTTAGTATTAAACATATTCTTGCTGTGTGTGCGGGTTTTTCCCAGGACAAAAATATTTTCCTAGTGAGAGGTTTTCGTCGTAAGAGACGAAAGATGGAAATGAAACGGGTAATGGGCAACAGTATCTTTTAAAAAGTAAAAATAATAAAAACTGCGGTTGCGAACTTGTATCCCAAGCCTGGCAACTAAGTAAAATATATTTCCACTGTAAGGCAATCTATGGGAGACGCCTATGTTGAGCAGTTGACTTTGAATTGATGAAAAATTGGATTTTACAACCACAGATAACAAGCAGAACGATAGTAGATGCCCCAAAATTATAATTATTCTTAACATTCAAGGGTGATTTTTACTGTCTGGTCTATTTTATAAATGTTTCTAGCTTAAACCAGACTACATCATAAAAAAATGTGATACAAATAACGCAATAGAGCCATGAATGCGGATCTGAGCCTTATCTGTAAATTGCCTGTATCCTTTGGACTATTAGTTAATCCCACGAAATCGCAGGCCATCATTATAGGCAGCAGGCATTTGCGTAATAAATTAGAATTTAAATCACTACCTCACGTTTGCTTTAACGGTGTTCCTATAGCCTTTGCCGGTACTATCAAAAACTTAGGCGTCATATTTGATCACCATTTATCATGGTCCACGCACATTGCTGGGGTTATTCGTAAGGTCCACTTTGCCTTGCATTCATTTAAATGTCTTCATAATGTCTTACCCCTAAAAGCTAAAATATCACTCGTGCACACTCTTATCCTACCACTGATTATGCTGACGCCTGTTATTTGAATGCTACAAAGGAGCTCCTTAACAAACTCAAGCACTTGCAAGATCAGTGTATCCGCTTCATATTTGGGCTCAAGAAATTTGACCGAATATCTCAGTTTCGCAAGCAACTCAAGTGGCTCCCAATTCGACTTCGTAGGAACACTCGATTGTTAAGTCTTCTCTATAACATCCTGTACAATCCATCCTCTCCCTCATACCTCGGAATCCGATTTTCCTTCACCCATTCTCCGGATAAGCCATGTAGATCCCTTGTTAAAACTCTTCTTAACTTCCCGTCCATAATTCCGGTTTTTACTCCTACTCTTTTTCTGTCCACGCGGTTATGTTGTGGAACTAACTACTAATATAAGAAATTCCGAAACATTATTGGTATTTAAAAAACGTGTTAGGGATAATTTCCTTGCATCCTGTTAATTAATATATATTATTATATTATATTAGTATTAGTTCATATATATATTATCTATGGCTATGGTGTGTATTATTTTTATTTCTTGTATTATTTTATTTTTATTTATAGTTTAATTTAATATAATTTACGTAACATTTTGTATATTATTTATAGCAGTAGTAGTGGTATTGTATGCACTTAGTTTGCCTTTTTAATATATTTTTCTCTGTGGATCTACTAGAAGATATTTCAGCAAAAGAAGAACCTTTGTACAAACTTACTATAAGACTTAGACTGTACTTATCTTGTTGTGTTACATAAATAAATAAAAAAATGGCTAAACGTGGCCTGTGAAGTTGTGAAACAATTAAAGTGATTTATCGCTTAGATATATTATAAACTAGCTTTTTACCCATGGCTTTGCTCGCGTTGGTTTCAATTTAGAAATATCATTAATAATACTCCATCTAAAGTAAAAATTTCATAAATGTAGTTCTATTCACGATGAACGTGTGAGAGCTACTATATACATGAACGGGAGTAGAAATATATAGAAGATGAGCAGCAACGTCTTTCTGATTACAGCTCAAAATAATAAAAATATTTAGTTGGCAACAACGGCTAATATCCAACTTATTTCGCAATCTATGGGGGGAATCGAAATGATGAACGGGAGTAGAAATATATTAGCAATGTAGAGGCGGCGAAACAGAAATCAATATCCCATTTCGTCTCGTGAGTGTCGTAAGAGGCGACAGAAGGGAAACTGATACAGGAGGTGGGTGGCAGCATCTTCCTTATAACAGTGTGGAGTAATAAAAAGTGCCGTTGCCAACCCACTTGCCAAGCATGGCTACAAATGCAAATATCCGGCCTATTTGACAAACAATGGGAGAACCCTATGATCAGCAGTGGATAGGCCTATGAAAAGCAAAAAAAGTTGCAGCCTACATATATCCCACTACTGGTGACAGGCTGCAGCGAGTTTAAGTACAAAAAGGAGTTGATTGAGTTGACTCCATCGCGGGTTGATCGACTTCACATAAGTATACTTAAAAATGATTTACAAAATATTTTTTTAACTTCTCAAGGTACCAAGAACGTGGTAAATCGAAATCTCAAATTACAATTAAAATATGAATGGTGTCGGTGCGGATCGAATTTGAGTTTCCTATGAACTATGAAATTTACTTATAACATATATAATGGATAACTCTCAAGATTCTATCAATGCAGTTCTACTCATAGTTAAAATAAAAATAAACATGCGTTTAGAATTTGCTGTCTTTGATATATATGGTACTTTTTCACAAGAGCCTGTTCATTTACTCATGTCAGATGTGAAACCGGGACTGTCACAAAAATCTCAATAGTTAAGTATGCCTGAAAATATGAAAGCTACCTTAATATATGACAAACTGTTTTATAAGTCTCATTGAAAGTAAAAAAGTAAAGAAGCGGCTTACATACGCCTTACTGCTAATTACCTATGAGCAAAATAGTGGTTTCACATGTCAACGATTTTTTTTAAACTACTTAGATATCAAGGTTTCGCCGCCAATTTATTCTTTGCTACTTCACTGAGCACGTGGAAAATAAGCAAATAAAATTTCCTTACCAGTTTCATTAGTCCTCGCGGGAATCGAACACTTTTGTTCCTGTGCTTTGAAATCTTACGGCGAGCTACACGGCTCTCGTAATTGCTTAAATAAAAACTCATAAAAACTGAAAAGAAGATTTTGTACTATTGTGGACCCCATCTACCTAGTAATTAGTCCTTCAAACTATTCCATCATTTAAAGATGAAAATCTTACAGTGCACTTAATTTTCAATTACTTACATTGGATTTGATACTTATAGAAGTTTGTAAAATATTGCTATGCTGATAGAAACCCAACATATTCAACTAAAGACCTTCTGTCTTAATCACAGTTTTGTGTACACAGTTCTGTTAGTCATTTTGCTAAAAGTGACAATTACGATAAATCATCCCGACACCGGTTTGGATATTTTAAGTCTGACAATTTTTGATGCTGGAAGAATAAGTATTCAATAGAATTCTCTTTAATTTCATCAGTTACTTATTATTAGTTTATTTAGCAGTAAGTAGATGGCGCTATTATGAGATTAAAACTATAAAACCAAAAACTGTACCCTCTAGTACTCAGCGATAATAAGTTGTGGGACGACTGTGGTAGCCCAATCACACAACAAAGCCGACAACATTTATGTAATACATAAATTAGGCATAAAGTGATGTAGATACTATTAAAAATTCTACTTCTGTCAAAAATACGCTATGAGCGCTGGAAGCGGTGTGTAATGAAATTATTTTACGATATAACAATATTAAAAAATAGCAATGTTGTGTTTAGTTGTTAATATCGCCAAACGATCTCTATTTATTCAAGGAACGATTTGGTCAAGCTATATCATGATATAGTCAAAAACCAATGTTAAATTTTTTACGTGGTAGAGCCATGCTGCAGCTATATTAATAGTATAGTTGTAGCACAAATGGGTCGGCTCGACCGGGGAAGGACCACGCTCTCACAGAATACCAACGTAAAATAGCAGCAATGCTGTGCTGATGGGAGTGTAGAGAAACCGAGACCCTTTTACTGGAAAGAGGCATTCTATCTTAGTCCTCACGGCTGACAACGCATCTGCATTTAAATTGCTAACGAAGATAGATGTAGATGTCTATGGACAACAGCAACCACTAACCATCAGGTGGACTGTGTGCTCGTTTGTCACCCTTATTCTACAAAAAAAAATGCCATCATTTCGTGTCATAATCGACTACTTTATGATATTATTAATTCTATGATCTGTTCAACATATATAAAAATCTCTTTATTTAAACTATATGGATAGTGAGAGTTTTGCAATAATTACAGTTTTTATCAGTTTATTTATAGATAAACAAAACTTTTTTATAGATTTGAAATTAAACTTAGAAACATCTCACATTTTATGATTTTCGATAGATGTCATAATTATCTATTTAAGTAGTAATTAGTTACTATATACTTTATTAATTCCTACTAAAATGAAATAACGAAAGAACTGAAAAATGAACGTTAGAATTTTCAAATAATTATGAATTAAATTATTTAAACATATAAATGTAAGTTATTCATTTTAATTTTATTTATAAGTAACTGGAGGTAAAATGTTACTACTTTTTCAATTTCACGTTAGATGGCACTGTTTTGATAAAGTGAGTCGTAGATTTTTGGCGTAATTCAAATTATTACGCGACGGTTAAAACTAATTTTAGGATATATTTATAAATATGTTATTTATTTTAATAAAAAACACACATTAATATTCAATAATATAAAATAGAAATTAACATCTTGAGGTAGGAAAATAGTTAACCCTCCTTTTTTGAAGTTCCGCAAGCGGATATAAAGTAGCCCATAAGATGCCCCGGGTCTCTAATTACCTACACATAAAATTTCATGGAAATCTATCCAGTAGTTTTTGCGTGAATCGGGAATACACAGACAGACAGACAAAAATTCTAAAAACCACTAATTTGGATTCAGTAACCTTTATTTAGTCCCGTGGAATTTTTATTTTATAAAATATTAGAATTACAGACTCGAATTTTCTACAGATTTATTATATGTATATAGATTGTCAATGATATAATCAAGCGACGATATAAATACAAAGAAAGAGTCGTTTTTGTTTTTGTAAACTTTATAAAAAAAATAGATGTGTTAAATGCTCAATAACCAGTCAAATATAAAGATTTAAAAACCAATATTATATTTCTTCTACAAATTTAGTTTTATAAGCCGACATAATTTTGATTTCATTTATGTCGAGCGCCAAGTTTATTGACTGATAATTTCTTCCAGTATGTATAAGCGAATAAGTATCTTTCACGCAAACATGCAAGTCTGCATCTGTCTGATAATTCGGTTAAGGCTTTAAAACTATTATAATATGTATTTTGTGTAGTTCTCACTATAATCTCAATAATATCACTTATAAAAACTTCGAATTATAATATTTAATACACTAAAGTTTCTATTATCTGATTTCTTACGAGTAACAAATAAAGTTTAATTCTTTCCTTCTTTTATAAGAAAAAAAACAGTGGCGTTTCCTAATCGAGTAGAAAATAAAGCACTTTTTTGATACTTATATGGTTAGCGCTGTCTAAGAGCAAGATCGAACGGATGTGTTACGAAATTGTGGAGCTAAAATAAATCTAAATAAAATCCAAAAATACTTATTTTAGTCAGTCCAGTGGATATTTTTGTTTACCTACCTACGTTATACTATGGGAACAAAAAAAAACTCAAAAAAACCTCTCCAACAAAAGCGTTTCTAAATCACAGTTTTTTAATTAAAAAAGAATATCACTTGCTTTTGACTGAAATTATTTTTAAAAATACTTAAGTAGATAGGCAAATCTGTATTTTATATCAAAAATAATGGCGATTTACCATAATCGCCGTTATTTTAGGACAACTTTTTGATTGCGTTACCAGACAATTCGTATCTCGGCCGCTACTCCCTCTCGTCAGTCCAGGTATTTTACAACTCATCTGTTATTATGACATTGTTTGGCAACTATGTTACATCAGATTGATATACCGCTGTCGGAGTCAATATGATCTTTCTGATTTCTCTTTATTCCCTACTTACGACACCCTGGGTGATAGCGAGTTGATGGATTCTTTTACGCCGCCAATACGCGGCATGTTTTTATCTAAATGTTGCCTCCAAGGTTTTCAGTAAGTAGTGTAAATTTGCCGAACAAACAGAGCATTAAGCCAATAGCACCACTTTTCCAGTGTGTACTTTTAAAAGTAAATTTGGTTATTAACTTTAGTATAGACTAATGCTAAATCAGTACATATGTTGTGGATCGGAGAAATTTTTCAATATATTTATCATAAAAAAACATCACTTGTACAATTACATTTGTTACGTATAATTTATTTTGCTGTAGCAAATTTTTATATTTTTCCCTGTAATTCTTTGTACAGTCTAGTTATAAGCTCACGTGATTTTTAAACTTTTAGTCTATGAAAGCAATAAGGCGATATTCTAACGTGAGTTCGTCATCTTGGGCGACTTAGAATGACGTTACTTAGCTAACCTTTTATCCAAACTAAAAGTATATGCAAAATTTCAGCTCAATCGGTTGGGGATAACTGCTTTAAAATTTAGTCGCAAGATTTGATCCCAACAAACCAACATTGCATGTTAAATAAAAGCTTTTCAAAAGAAATCGTACAAAAATCCATCGAATCAATGCATTAACTGTATGGAATCAAAGTCAAATAAAAAATATTTTATTCGATTTAGACTAGTTTAAAGCTCCTATGAATGTCAGAATCTACTCCGGTTCGCAAAACAAGAACTTTTCAGAGAAGAACCGGCAAGAAACATCATTCTTATGGACTTCCCGAGAAATTATGCAATTGCATCATCAGTTTTCTTGCAAATTAAAGCATCATTGACAGACGAGACATGCTCCAAACTTTTTTTTATAGAAGAAGGCGCAAACGAAACGGCTTACTGGTGGTAAGTGTTGACCGTCGCCCATGAACAACTGCAACACCGGGGGAATGGCAGGTGCGTTGCCGGTCTTTTCAAAAAGGAATAAGTTAATTTCTTGATGGTCTCTTAGTCTAATCGTTCTGCGAAAATCTCCGAATGTAAACGATTCTACAAATAAGGCGTGCGAGGAAGAGAACTCTTAGTATTTTGTGCCTTACGAGCGTCAAACTGGATTCAGTCGTCCCCAATCCGAGACTGTTCAACAAAGACTTGACTTCATATACAAGCTTGGTTTGATAGGTTTTTGGTCCGGTACTCGACGACGTGTTCCCAAGAAATATTGGCATTGCTAATGTTAAAAGAATTACCAGTGCAGTCATCCGCATAGTAATTAATGTTACTGGTTTGCAACATAATATGACTGATATGCAGAAGATACAGCATAGATGATATTTATTCCAGCCGCCAGCCTGAATCTGAATGCAGTGGATTGGTGTTGCAGTTGTTCATAAGCGGCGGTCGAAACTTATCATCAAATGAGTCGTATTCCCATTTCCCCTCTTCTTTAAAAATATTGAGCCTCCATATAAAGATGGTACAACGGTGACATGTCAGTAATCAATTATACTGCTTTATTGTATTATGTAAAATGTTGTCAGTTATACTGTTATCGTGGTGTTGTATAATTTTGAATGCAACATAATTATGATAATGAATGTCTAGTGTGTAATGTTATTATAACATAACGATTCGTAACGATTGATAGCATTGATTGACATTTTTTTCATATTTACCATAGCCAGGGGCATAAAGATATTTTTTTTTATAAAATGTGTTCTTAACATGACCTAAAATAATAAACCTATTACTTTGAGAAACACCTTTTGCATGGTTTCATTATAGAATCCCTGCATTTTACACGTTTTAATGGCGATTAAGTTTCCCCTTTATGATTAATTTTTCGATTCACGTTTGTGTGCTGACTTCTCTTATCCTTATTTTTATAAAAAAGAACATACGGATAAGTAATTTTCGTTTTTGTGCATTTATTACATTTAAGTATCTTGATATTAAATTTAAATAGGTTTATTCATAGAATAAGAGCAACAAACGAGATAACACCTAATGGTAAGTGGATGCCGTAGCCCATAGACATCTACATATATCCTCGATTAAAAATCAAAATGCAGATCCGTTGTTGCCCCTAAGTAATAAGATGGAATGCCTCGTTTTCAGCAAAAAGAATCCCCGGATCTCATACGAAACACAGCAACATTCAGTTGTTATTTTACGCTGGTATTCTGTGAAAGCGTGTTCATTTCACGGTCAAGCCGACCCATTCGTGATACAAACATAATTTAGCTGCAGCATGGCTCAACCACGTTGAAACGGTATCCACAGTTCAAAAAAGTTAATTATAACTGGAACGTAATAATAACGTACTTAATATGCGAGGTCGGGACATTAAGGCGGGTAAGCTGGGGTATTTTGCATCGCTGATGTACTTATAAATGAAGAAACGGCTTAAAGCTGGCATGATCAATAGCAAAGTGCGACTATCGTGAAACGCGTCATCAATGTGACGCACTTCTGTTCTGTGTTAAATAATGCAATTTTTTTGTTAAACAATACCATGTAAACCATGGTGTAATTGGTGTAGCATGCATGAATAAACTCGAGTCACTTTAATCATCACGCAGAGGAGGCGGCAGGGCATTACTATTTATTGTAATCAATTAATATAAAAACGGAACGATTTGTAATCCAAATGTTTTAAATGTTTTGTTAATGCTTCTAATTTTTTTAATGGATAACGTGAATATGATTTACTATAATAAAGCAACTGCTCCCGATATTAATTTCATACGAGCGTGCCACCTTCCATTAAACATGTCATATATATATATTATATTTTATCTTAGCAGTCAAATTCAGATGGTAATAAAAGTGTGTAAAAATAAAATATGCAATTAACTGCTTTTATACTTCGCTCTGCTGTACACAGGCCTCCTCTCATTACTAAGAGGATTTTGGGACACTCCACCTCCCACGGCCCTACCAAGTTTGCGGTTATATGAACCCAATTTCGAGAGATGCATTTTCTTCACTCACAAGAAGTTAATTCGTCTATTTTTGTTATAAGTTTAAGTCACTTCTCCCCTTTCTGGGGCTAACGGCAAAATGACGCTTATGCCTTGATTTGTTTTTGTTTTTATCCAGTCAACCCATGGTGTGGTGAGAATTTGACGTAGGTGTAGCATAAATATATAAAATAAAAAAAAAACAAAACAAAAATTATAACTACCTACGTAATATATATATTTTACTACTACATAAACTATACAAACATAACCTACGCATACATATATACAAACTTATACATACATACATATACATTTATATTATATACATTTTTATATACATATATATTTAGCACACACAAAAAACTATGAATATATACGTTTTTTAGCAATACATATAACATGGATGAATCATATAGGAAGCGTTGTCTTTAATAAATGATTACGAACCAACATTTTAAAAGGAAATTTATTGGGTTCTTTTCTGATTTCATCAGGTAAGGAGTTCCAAAGTTGTGTAGCGTAAACTGTGAATGAGTTACCATAGGACTCGGCGGAGTGAACAGGAATACACATTTTATTGTTAGAAGAAGAACGTAGAACCCTATCACAAGATGAGGAGAGATAGTGAAATTTACTCTTAATATAGTGTAATGCCCCCTATATAGAAAAATGGCCGTATATAATATAAAACTTGCGATATATTGATCTTTCCCGAGGATGTTTCTGAAGGTTTAGTTATAGGTCATTAGTAATATTAATGGTGTGATTGTCTTAGTTGGACCATTATTTACGTTGTGTTTGTTAAGTAACTTAGTTCTTTTAGGTGTCTCTTAGAAGAATTAATATTCACTAGAGCAATTGAATTTCTGTTGGTAGTGCCTTATAATTATTTTAAGCTAAAGAACTCCGTTCACGAAGAAAGGGCTGAAAAGGGTTAAGAACATTAAATCGTCCCTATTCCACTTGTATCAGATTCACATCAGTCAATTCTTTATTAATTAATCCCTTCCCGCTTTCAGAAGGCTCACAATATTTATATAAAATAGCCAATACAAAGGCTTCGCTCTCCCACATTTGAAAAAAAAATTGTGTGAGGCACACGGCTCCATATGTACATGATGTGTTCAGTGAGCGCCAACCAATCAACGCGCTGGACCCTAGTCCTCAGCAAAATAATCATGCGAACCAGTGAAAAAGTGAAAAAGGGCTTGGCCCCTTGGTAGTGCGAAAGCACAAACATCGACCAAAGTCGTGCACGACTTTACGCCATACAGAATACGATCAAATCCAGCCACAGTGAACGTACGTCAAACGGTTTAAGCACCATGTAGAATAAAAGCCACATTGGCCATAAAAATCCCTCCGTGAGCGCCACCACCTGCCAGTCCGCCGCTCCTGCAGACGTGATGTAAGTTTAAGGCATCACCACCAATTGCATGATAAGCATGGCTTCTAGCCGCAAAGCATGTCATACTGTCCACTGCTGACCTAAGGGAACGGGGTCACGCGTTGAGCGGCTTTCGGCCGCAGCCTTGAGAGCTTCTTCAGATTCTCCTTCCAGCTATCACCCGCATGAGGTCGACACATATGCTCCACCAACCAATACAATGGCAGATATAGCCAAAAGGCAGTTATAAGATAATAATAATAATTAGCCATCAGAAAAGGTTTTTGTAACTGACGTTGACTATATGCATGTTTCAATCATGTTTGTCTCACCTACAAACAAGTTGCCTTCAATCATTAAAAGGTGGGAAATTTACAGAGATATTATAAAACACCATAGAGGTTAGACAGTCTGCAGCCCCGTCATGGGGGACCTGACATGGGCAAAGCTACTTAGGTGTGAGTCAAACCAAGATGCAGAAAGCGCCATTGAGAATAGCGACCCGCTAAACAACCATCGCAGAGATGCAATGCTGCAGAACGCAACAAGCATTAATACGACTGTCTTCGGGCTTACACGATCCCAAGGTACCCCATACGATCCCAGCAGACATCCCCACCCGCATACCTCCATCGACCAGAAACACAAGATGCGTCGAATTAGGCGCAGCACACCCACAGATCCATCACAAGACGCAATACCGTAAGTAGCAGTAGGCATCATTGCAACATTTTCACCAGCTGGTTAAAAAGACTACTCTCAAACTGGTGATCTTGGTCGCTAGTTAACTTTATCGGGCAACCGTAGCGACAAATCCAACCCTCATATAAATGTTTGGCAACAGTTTCTGCCGTAATGTCGCGTAATGGAAAAGCTTCTGCCCACCTAGTCCTCCTATCAATTATCGTGAGGGCCGACGATATCAAAGTGCACATGCTCTACTTCCGGAAACTTAGTCCAATTCGATACCGTATGTCTTTTAACTTTAGAACGTTGACATTGTATGCACGTTTTTGCCCATAAAAAACATCTTTCGTGTAGAAAGAACTCCAGAATGGCTCAAATTATGCAAACTATCAAAAGTTAGGTGTCGAAACCTTTCCAGTAGGTACGGACGAGCTACATCAGTAGACATCTCACAAAAAATGGACTTGTCTAACATATACCTATGTTAGATAAGTCTATTTTTTGTGAGATGTCTTCCACCAGTTCCTTCAACAAAATATTTTCGGTATTTAAACGAGACATGACATTCGTGATAATACTATCACTACGCTGTTCGTTTACAATGTCATCGAAATTCAACGCAGTTGGTATAATCACGGCTTCAACGCGTGATAAGGTGTCGGCTACGATGTTATTCTTACCGGTTATATGTTTTATATTTGTAGTGAACTCGCTTATGAAAGCTAAATGTCTCGTTCTCCGAGGCGTTTCGCTTTCATCGCGTCCTACCTTTTAAAAGGTTTATGGTCCATATACACGGTTATTTCTTGACCTTCAAATAATTTCCGAAAATGTCATATAGCGAGCAACTCGCGATCGTAGATGCTATATCGCTGTTTGGTGGTGGTCAATTTTTTTGAGAAATATCACAATGGTTTCCAGCTATCTACTTCTTTTTGTTGCAATACTGCTCCCACGCATGTATTACATGCGTCAGTCATTATAGCAAGTGCGGAATCTACTCTAGGGTACGTCAATGTAGCGGCCTGTGTGAGACCTGCCTTACATTTCGTAAATGCTTCGTTCGCACTATCCGTCCAGACGATGGGAGTTTTATCATTTTTCTTTGAGCTTTTAAGATATCTATTTAATTCTGTTAGATATAAAGTAGCATTGTGGAGATGAGCTCAATAAAAATTGACCATGCCGAGAAAACGTCTTAGCTCTGAAACAGTTTTCGGCTTCGGAAATTCCACAATTGCCTGAACCTTATCTTGTAACGGCCTGACACCTTCGGTACTAATTTCATGTCCCGAAAATTCTAGTTTAGTTTGTCCGAAACGACATTTTGCCAAATTAATTGAAATTCCATATTCATTAAACTTTTTGAAAATTATTTCTAAACGTTGTCTGTGTTGAACTTCGTTGTCACTAGCGATAAGTAAATCATCTAAATAACAAAAGACGAAATCGAGCCTTTGTAAAATGGAATTCAGAAAGCGCTGGAAGGTTTGCGCTGCACTACGTAAACCAAACGTCATTCGGGGAAACTCGAAAAGCCCGAATGTTGTTATGATAGCGGTTTTCTCCGCGTCACCTAGTGCGACAGGTATAAAATGATAACTTCTATTGATGTCTAATTTTGAAAATATCTTTTTATCCGGGAGAATAAAGGTAAAGTCATACAAGCGAGGAATCGGGTATCTGTCGGGCTTTGTTATCGCATTCAGCTGGCAATAGTCTCCACAAGGTCTTATATCTCCATTTCTTAGAGCCCACACGCTCTTCGAAGGATGACAGATGCCCAGTTCCTGCATGATGCGAAATTCTTCTTTAACTTTTTTATACCTGTCGGGTGGCAAAGGGCGCGCTTTCGCGTGGATGGGTGGACCAGAGGTCTCGATAAGTTGGACGATATCGTGTTTCGCGGTTTCTCGGAATGACGCTGGTTTAGTAATGTTCTGGTACTTTAACAATAAATCATGATACGGATGATTCAAATCAAAAGTTTTAACACTAAGTTGAGATACATTGACAACAGATGCCGAAACATTCAGTTCTGTGGTTTTATCTATTAATTTATGCGCGTTTAAATCAACTAATAACCTGTGATATGCTAAAAACTCTGCGCCCAAGATTGGTTGTTTGACATCTGGTACCACGAATTCCCAACGATAAGGTGGCCGTAAGTTTAAGTTTAACACTAGTGTCTTCGTACCGTAAGTTGCGATTTCACTACCGTTAGCCGCGTATAGTTTATATTCACTGCACTGGTTTGCACGAACTTTTCTCACGGCTGGTACTGCCACAGCACGCGAAGAGTTTCATCAGGAACCTTGTCAGTAGCGAGCTCGCGCATCCGACGGATCAGCTGGGATGGTTTCTGCTCGCCCAGCTCTAGCTCGCTCATAAGCTTCTCGATCTGCCTCGACATTGACTCCTCATAGATGTGGAGCAGCCGAGCTTTAAGTGCGTGGTACTTGTGGGTATGAGGCGGATTTAGTAATATTTCTGTCACTTACGCGATGACCTTCTTACTCAGCTTGGACATGACCAGGTCAAACTTCGCCTCATCGCTCATCCTCTGAGGTGTGAGGATAGCTTCTGTGCGTACGAAGAACACGTGCCGCTGATCCGTCCAAAATTCTGAGAGCCGGGACTGTAGAGACACTGAATCTACATCTGGCGCCAAAATGGGCGGTGGCGCGGGCGGATGAATATCCTGGACGGGTGGCACGTTAACAAGTGGCACGTTAGAGGCGGTGGCGGAAGCGGCACACTCGTGTTACTGATATAATTTGACCGTCCGATCACAATACACGCGAAGATTGCCCACTACTGTGTTAATATCACATCGGTGTCACCAGTTTAGGAGCTGACTCCATAAGGGTCCTTACAGGTGACCATAATGAAAGATTGAATAACTTTTATGAAATATTTATTTATAGAAAACGCGCAATACAGTTGGTGGGCAACTAGCTACTGACTGAAAATCTTAGTTACTAAGTAGATAGGTACAACATTGCTAAGTATACATGTAGGTGCTAGATAGGAACAACATTACTAAGTATACATCTGTGTGTGCGCAGCACACCTACACAACTGTCATACAGATGACACCCCTCACAACACACCCACATGATCCCTATCTACTTTGGACACAAAATTGGTACTGTTATTATATTAAAAGTAGCACCAACGTATCATTGTAGCGCGCTACTAAGACGCAAGTAACCAAAAATCCACGTAACATAGAGCTATTGAACTAAGACATGGAGATGATTGAGACACTCTCCCTAATCCGAAAGATGGTCAACGTATCATAACGCTATGCGCTAAGACGCCGCCCACAATCGGTAGGCGTGTGCAATGTCCACGGGTAAGTCGTATTGCTACAACAAACCGCTTACCACCGACAATAAAATAATATGCCTAGGATATATCGGTTAGCGAGTCCAAGTTTACCTCGGTCTCGTACACTGTGAGGCAGTCTACAGGCCACTATAATAATCCTTTTCAAGTCTCATTTATATCAATATAATGTTTTTATATATTTGAGACATTTCACATATTTGCTTTATTTCATAGACCTTACTATTTATTATATATAATTTATATATGGGACTTCAATCCACAACTCTGCTATCATAATGCTTATGTATCTTAGCGAACTTCTATATTAATGCTTTTGTATCATAGACCTTACTATCATACGTCCATACTATAGGACTATACATTGTGCAACAGTAATTTGGTAGTTAGGCACATGACCACTACTTACATATGTATAACTGCTGGTATGTGTCTTTGGCAACTCCCTAATAAAAGCAGTCATTGCACAAACACCCTCCAGCAATACAAAAATACGCTCAATAACTTAGAGATTTTTGACCGATTTTCCAATTACATTATAAATTTTATTTATCTTTATTATTGTAAGAAAATTGACTTGTATTTCTATTATTTAATACATTTTGATTATTTTAAGCAGAATCTTAATAAACTTAATAACTTTTTAAACACCATATGTGTACTATAAAACCTTTACTATACTATAATACTTAATGTTCGAAGTGAATGTATGTCAACTTTATGCTTATTAATGCATTTTAATTGTTCAAAATATTGTATTATATATAATTTGATCACCACCCCATCTGCACAGCTTCGCAAATTGATCAACCCCACTAAACCACTTCTGTATGATTTGGTCCTTTACTATTGGGTCAAAGTCTGATACGATATAACCAAACATTGGGATATGTTACCCTCGGTTTGATCATTCATCAAAGTGTCCATTAAATATCTCGCTTGCTTTCTTTTATTCACGAATATATTTAAAATTCAGAGTCCTACTAGACGACTATAGCTTTTACCTCTTAACACTCGTACCAGCGACCTGTCTCGTCCAACTAGCTCAAGTGACCTGTCTCGTCGATATTCTTAGACGACTTTATATAAAATTAATTATTATTTATTATTAATGTATCGTCACTATAGGAAGAAATTCCCCGTGTAGTGGCGGGTAAGAATACTCACTACCCCATATCTTCCCGTGGGTGTCGTAAGAGGCGACAGAGGGAAACTGAGGCAGAGAGGATGGCAGCAGCATCTTCTGATAACAGCAAAAAACAAAAAACTGCAGTTGCCAACCCGCTCGCCGAGCGTGGCAACTATGGCAATATACCTCCATGAGCGACGACAAAAGAAACGGCCCCCAGTTCTCGGCGGCCCCGCTATTCCTGGCTACGGTGGCGACCATGGTAACGGCGGGGCAGGGGTACTAAGAATCTCCGGTGGAGGTTCGGTTGCCACCACGACGACTCGACCTGGCAACTTATAACGCACGTACCTGAGGACTGACGAGAAGATCCTGGAGCTGGAAGAAGAGATAGACAAGTTACGCTGGAATATTATAGGATTATCCGAGGTCCGAAGAGAGGGGAGGACACGGTAATCTCGAATCCGGCAACTTGTTCTATCACCGGAAGGCGACCATCTGTCTCAAGGAGGTGTCGGATTTATCGTCCACAAGTCTCGTTAACAACGTTGTAAAGATTGGGAGTGTGTCGACGAGGTTGCGTACCTTATACTCAGAATCAAACGGTATTCGCTGAAGGTCATACAGGTTTACGCACCAACCTCGGCACACCCCGATGAGGAGGTGGAGGAAATGTATGAGGATATCTCTAGAGCCATGCATTCCTCCAAACCCACTATACGGTGTTAATGGAGACTTTAACGCAAAACTAGGCACAAGAGAGTACGGTGAGCTGAAAGTAGGGAAATTCGGAGTAGGGCAACGAACCAAGGGCCAGCAGCTGGCCGACTTCATGGAGAGAGAGGACTTTTTATGATGAACTTTTCTTCCAGAAGCGGCCCCACAGGAAGTGGACCTGGTCGAGCCCTGACGGTTCGACAAAAATGAGATTGACTTCATTATGACGACCAGGCGACAATTGTTCAGTGATGTCTCAGTGATCGCGAGGGTGAAACCGGCAGCGATCACCGAATGGTGAGGGCACACTGAACCTAAACGTAAAGTTGAGAGGTCACGTCTAATGAAGTCAACGCTCCGTCCCCTCGTGCTCTAATCCAAAGTCCCGAAACCTTTCAGCTCGAACTACGAAACCGTTTTCAGTGCCTAGAATATTGCAATGCAGTGGACGATATGAATGACAAGCTCGTGAAACTGTCCATGCGGTCGGAGCTAAGTTTTGCAAGACCTGCCGCAGAAGAACACAAACTCTCCGATCACACTCTTAATCTCATGGCTGTTAGGATTTGGAGCATAGCTGCATCTCAGATATGATAGAATACAGGCAACTGAACAGACAGATCTCCAAATGCATGCGGCGGGACTTGCAAACTTCAATACAGCTCTGTGAAGAAGCGATCGAGCGGAACCAGGGTTCCAAAGTCTTTGCTAGAGATCTGTCTGCCAGAAAGAGCCAACTGTCGAAGCTGAAGACCGAGTGTGGCAGCGTCGTTTCCGAGACACCTGAGATTTTGAGTGAGATTGAGAGGTTCTATGGGCAGCTGTACACATCATCGTTGGAGCCACACGCAAGTGTGAGTAACGATCCAAGAGCGAGTCTTATCCGACACTATTCCGATGATATCCCGGACGTCAGTCTGAGCGAGATTAGAATGGCTCTCCAGCACCTTAAAAACGGCAAGGCCCCAGGCGAGGATGGAATTACAGCGGAGCTTCTGAAAGCGGGTGGAAAACCGGTACTTGAAGTCCTTCAGAAGCTCTTTAATTCCGTCCTACATGGTGGCATTACACCGGAACAAGCCGGTTTCCGAAAAGGCTTTAGCACCATAGACCACATACTTACCCTTCGGCAAATTGTACAGAAGTCCGAGGAGTACAATTTGCCACTATGTCTGGCGTATGTGGACTTTGATTCCGTTGAAATTTGGGCGGTGCTGCAGTCCCTTCAGCGGTGCCAAGTTGACTGTCGGTATATCGAAGTGCTGAAGTGCTTGTACAGTAGGGCTACGATGGCTATCCGAGTACAGAACAGGAGTACGAAACCTATCCAACTGCAGAGAGGTGTAAGACAGGGTGACGTTATATCCCGAAACTCTTCACCGCTGCATTGGAGGACGTTTTCAAGCTTCTGAACTGGAAAGGATACGGTATTAACATCAATGGCGAGTACGTAACTCACCTTAGATTTGCCGACGATATAGTTATTATGGCAGAATCGCTGGAGGACCTCAGCACTATGCTCAATGACCTCAATAGTGCCTCCCAACGGATAGGTCTTAAGATGAACATGGACAAAGGAGTGCAAAGTTTACGCTCGTATTCCGTGCAAGCCTAGTCCTTTCCCATTTAAGCCAACCCATTCGTGCTGCAGCCATAATACTCTGCAGCATGGCTCTGTTATTGTGAGAAATCAAATAAATTATAAAATCAATGGTCTTTCATGATTATCTTTATATAATAAATATTAAGATTTTAAAAGTTTTACGTTAATTTTTTTTTAATGTCCTAGCATGAAACTAAATAATCTGCTTCATCCGTCACCGTCGTAGATATTCTAATATCACAACTGTGACACGTCATTTTGACGAAAATGTATGACAAGTCATTAAAATTATTTTTCAAAAAATAGGGAAGAAAAACGTGAAAATTGAGAGATAAATGTAGATTTAGCTAAAATCATCATAATTCTTGACTATCATATTTATTCAGGATTGATAATAAAATGACTGATGAATAATTTGATAATAAAAGTACTATATGAACGTAATACATTTAGATTTCTTAAGTAAAGAAACAATTTTTATGTCCTTTTTTCTTTACCCTTTCAAGTGCTTAATTGTCATTATTGTGTAATTTTTGTATATTGTGACACTGGAAGAGTCTTATTTTAAAGTTGACAAGTTAACGTTCACAGCTTAGGTTTTCCTATTGTAAGCGTCAGCTGAAATACTGCTTTGTAGCTCAAGTAAACATTTTGTATTTATTGTTTAAGTGCTTTGTATGGTGTGCAAATAATATTATAATTGTTATTATTATTATTATCATTTTTTCCCAACACCACTACAGTATAGGAAAGACATATCACCGTCGATAATACGACATGTGTTTCGCCTCTAAACGAAGCATGATCAGGAGAAATAGACTCGGGGATGGCTGACCGCTAAGTGACAGATATCAACTGTTTATTCCATAAATTAGCCCGAAGAAAAATTCGCCAAATAGTAAATTCAAATAAATCATTTGAAACAGAAACAGAAACAGAAACTTTTTATTCAATATTGATTATAAATAATACTTATTGAAAGTCACTCTTTTGTTTAATTATCACTGGTTCGAAAAAAAACCTCTGTCCTGGGAAGAACCAGGAAGAAACCCAGCGAGACTTTTTTTTTAAATAACAGCTTACAATCATGTATGTTACACAATTAACCACACAAAACAAATTAGAAATAGCTTGGTAGCGAACACCTCATTCCCAGGGGTTATTATCATCCATAAATTCCTTAATATTATAACCCTTTTTATACAAACTATGTTTAATAAAGTTTTTGAATTTTGAGCAGGTCGAATTTTGTATATTTTCTGGGATTTTGTGGTAAAAGCGTATACATCGCCCCAATTATGAATTACTGACTCGGTGGAGTCGAGTAACTGGTACTACTAGCTTGTGTTTGTACCTAGTATTTACAGAATGAATATCACTTATTTTTGTGTACGTACATTACATTTTCATAAATGTATTGAGAGGCCAAAGTTAATATATTAATTTCCTTAAATTTTTGTCGGAGCGACTCTAAAAGAGTAAGCGGTTCTAAAATAGGAGTATAATTTCTTATGATATTTTTTTGTTTCTAAATAAATTTCTACAAAAAAATTCTAAAAAAATTTAACAACAAACTCTTTTAAAAGATAACATATTTCGGCACTACACAAATCTCGCCGGAATTTGTCTTGTTACAGAAGTGTAGTTATTTGAACTCTCCAAGTTCTGTGGTCACATACGGATATGTGGGCTTAATCAACTGTGCTTTCCTACAGTTCAATCGACCAAGTAAGCAATGGAATAAGTAAAATATGTTATATTAATTAGTAATTTCTTTAACAATCAGAATAAGGCACGGTCGAAATATCAATCGTATTAAAATAAATTCTTATTTTGAATTATTGGCAAATGAAACCTATTAATGTTAGTAATTAAAATAAGTTCTAATCAATCCGTAAGTATCGTAAGAAGCGATAATAGGAAATGCTAGGAATTGTAATGTATAGAAGTAAAATACCCAGAAACGGGAACCAGCGTTTATTAGCGCGGGAATCTAATGCTGCGTAAAAGCTTTCCCAAAAATGCGCTAAATATCGCTTATCTTGAAAATATGGCTTATATTCAACATGTTGCGTTAGCCACGCTTTGGTGACCGCAGAGCCCTCGCACAGAAAATGCCTAAAACTAGTCGGCGGGATTTGTATTCGGTTCAATATGGATAGAATTGCAAGTACATCAATAATTTTTAAACACAATATAAAGCTCAAATACATAAAAACACATTTGGAAATCGGGACTTTTATTCTTCTATACTCTCTGTCTTAGGATACACTTCAGAATTTGATACTATTTTATCCTGCTTAGATTTAACTATTTTATTTTTATTAAAATAAATATTAAAGAAGAATTGGTTACATAATTCTTCAAGTATTGATAAACATTTCTATAGATATTAAGTTTCACAATCGTTTAAAATTAGCTTATATTTCATCAACACTTCTATGACGCGTAGAAGTGTTGATGAAATATAAGCTAAAGCGAAAAATAATATTGACTTAGCGGTCAGCCACCGTAGAGTCTACTACACCTGAAAATGCCTCGTGTAGAGGCGAAACACGTGTCGTATTGTCGTCGATGGTGTCTTTTCTAGTGTAGTGGTGGTGAGAGTAGTGGTGCTGGGATTAGTGGTGGTGGGAGTAGTGGTGCTGGGATTAGTGGTGACGGGGATAGTGCACGCAATTGAGGGAGGGCGGGAGGTGCTCTTCAAACTAGGTAAAACACATCATTTTATTTTTTTGAGCGGATATTGCCAAAGTAATAAATTTCCAACTTTAAAATAATATTTAATTATATAAATATATATAGGAATAAATCCTACCTTCTATTTTTATCCCTCGGGTATTGTAAAAGTAGAGTAAAGAAGAGGTTAGAACTATCATATGAACCCAAATAGATGGCGGTGTATTATTATACGTTTATTATACAATATGTTCAGAGAGCTGAAATAGCAATGTCAACGATACTGCAAAAGCTTTGAAAAATACTGCAAAAGCTTTGTCGTTAACGACTCTTTTGCCAAATGACTTGTTATATTATATCCCCTCATGTGCTCGACCATTTTATGTTTTAACCCTTCAAGTGTCAGGGGCCGTTCGGGAGGTCGCGAGATACCGCTAGGCGCTATATATACCGAGATTGATAATATTATAAAAACAGAATTTAATGTTAATAAAGTAGAATCAACTATCTTAATTCATAACGAATCGATGCGTATAAGTTTTATACATGGCTGGCATACAAAATTAAAAAGATATCATTATTTACATTAGCGCCTAGCGGTATCGCGCGACCTCCCGAACGGCTCCCGACACTTGACGCGTAAAAACATAAAAAGGTCGGGCACATGAGGGGTTATGATTACACGAATGCCAACATTTTAATAAAACACATGTTATCGCATTTAATTATTTTATATTTTTTAAGTTATTATACGTATACTAGCGCAGTAGTATAATGGCCCTACCATTAGACTACTAGCACTTTTACTTACACACAAACCGATATTTAAACGGTGAATCCCACCATCATCCTTCACAGTTGGCTACCGTGGGCAAATCTTTGTTACAGAGAGCACGAGGGATCTGTGACAGCAAACACCTGGCCGCCGAGCTTCAGCACGTCAAGCAGGTTCTGCACGACAGCAAGCTTCGGGTTCCGCGCCTACGTCACAGTGACCGAGTGAAGCCGGCCACAGTCGAGCGTGTGCCTGCTGTACTACCATATGTCAGAGGTGTAACAGACAAGATTGGCTACATCTTGAAGCGAGCTTCTATTAGAACATTCTTCAAGCCGCCGAAGAAGATTAGTCAGTTCTTACCATCCGTCAAGTGCAATATTCCTCTACAAGATGCAGGAGTGTACAAGCTTGATTGTGAATGTGGTCTCTCATATATAGGGCAAACAAAACGTTCTATCAAAACCCGCGTAAAATAACACACAGCTGACGTGAAACACCAACGTTCTGGGAAGTCTGCAGTTTGTGATCATATCCTAGACGGCCCCCGCCATTATATTAGATTTGATAAACCACTAATTCTCGCGAAAGAACATCGATTCCTGCCAAGGATGATACGTGAGGCTATTGAAATTAAAAAACATCATAATTTCAATAGAGAGGGAGACAAGGTAATACCACCTGCTTGGGATCCTGTAATTAATAAAATTAAAACTAAACCCAAGCATACCGCTGCAAGACTTCAAGACACAGTAAGTTCATTCTGCGTAGATCGGACCAAAATTAATAATTAAAAAAGCTGAAGGTACTCCGGGTTAACACTGACATCGGGACGTCAATCACCTCAGTCCCCCGTGACCATGGGTGCTGTAAAGCACCCGAAACGTCGAAACGTCTGGAAGTTAATAAAATAAGTTAATTAAGCGCGATAAAATCCGTAAAAGTAGTTTTATTCAATGAGTATTATTAATGTTTTAATAGTGGTACCAGTATTATTTAAAAAAAATCCTACAATCCTAGTGCGACCACAAAATATGAAGTCATTGATCAAAAATGTTTTTGGTTAAAGTTGTAGCAGTATTAGCAAAATAATAATCTCAATCTATGCTATGGTGTGTATACAACAAAAAAGGTATTTTATTATTACTGTAACAGAATGTAATTTGAACTTTGAAGACGACACAGAATTTTTTTTCGGTCTTGTTTACCGATTCTAGATTGAATTTACAACGAAGATACTCCCCGATATCTGAAAGACAGTTTTGAGTTCATTTCCATTTCCTACGTCTGTTATCTTCGTTCTTCTGACAATCTTTCTTTTCGTACTTTTCTAAATTCATTCTGTTAAAAGAAATTGTTTTTTGTTAAAGCTTCATGCTTGTGGAACTTTACACCGCACTACAAAATTTGACGTGCTAAATCCCTTTTCTCATTTAAAAATTTACTTAAAGCTTATTACTGTCAGTATCCTTTGCATCTTATTTCTTCAAATGGTAATTAAGTACACTATCACTTAATCTTTTTCTTTATTTGACAACAACAGTTCGTTACGTAAAAGGTTGTCTGGGAGAAATTGCTTTCATAACGATAAGACTGCTTACTTTATAGTATGTATATTGTCTTTTTATTGCTTATTGTATTGCCTTGGTGTACTGTACAAAATATATCGATTGGTCGACATATTTTGTACATTACACAGTATAAGAACAAGACGCACGGAGACAATCAATATAATTTGTTATTCATATACGAAAATATTTTTCATGTTTTTTAATGTATCAAGACGTAATTCTAATACTTTTGAAAGTACTTTTAGCCAACTACTCAACTCTTAATGATGCGTGTATAAGTAACACACGTATAATTTTACACGTTACCTTCGCCAACTGATAACCGATTTTTATTAAATAGGCATTTTCAACAAGGGTGGTCCCAATGAAATTTGATGAAAAAATTCCACACCTAAGGGTGTTGCCAGGCCAATTGTTGACCGATTTTAATGATTCTTTTTTATTAAATAGGCTATTCATCAATTGTAGTCTAAATTAAATTTGATTAAAAAAATTCACCCTAATGGTAAAAATTTGGGGATAAAATTCTGATGACATTCAAGTTGTTGTAAGTTATGATATTGCTTAGTCTATTAAAAGGGGTCAAGTTAGTCAAGGTTAGTAGCTTCTGAAGTCGGTGCTAAGATTAAGTGTATTGAAGAATTAAGGCCCCGAATTCAAAAGGCAATAAATTATGTGGAAATTATTTTATTCTTTTAAGTTTAATTGAAGTCGGTTTATACTTTTAATAATTTGTTCCAAAATTTTTATTTGTCCTGAGAAAACAAGCAAATCGATATAATATTAAGTTTAAAAGTTTTTTTTTTTATAAAAGAGGGAGCAAACGTGCATGCGGCTCACCTGGTGGTAAGTGTTGACCGCCGCCAATGAACAACTGCAACACCAGAGGAATTGAAGGTGTGTTGCCGACCTTTTAAAAAGGCATAAGCTTGTTTCTTGAAGGTCCTTAAGTCGTATCGGTCCGGAAAAAAATTGCCGGTTGTAAACATTTCCACAAAGAACTCGTGAGAGGAAGAAAACTCCTACTAAATCGCACAGTAATGGACCGCCAAGCATCCGGATATTGTGGATGGCTGGAGTTAATCCAAATAATTCCTCATTCACTCCCCGTGGTAATAGATAAACCATCTGTAGACTTTTTTGTTTGACATTGATTGAAGATAACCAATTATTTACTTACAGTAGCCACTGGTCACATGGTGGACCGGACCATTGGTTCGTTAATTACCCATGTATAAAAATACAATTTTATATAAAAAATGAAAAGTGAGCATTTTATCATATATTTATCTATTTTATCATTTGAACATCGCAGCGAGAAATCTAATGGCAACGCAGATGCATTATCAAGAAGACCTTGTCCTGAAGATTGCAAGCATTGTACTAGGCAAGAGGGTAAGGAAGTAGTATTTGTGAGGATGCTCAGGACAGACCAGCTCAGCAATGATTGGAAGGACAGCCTACAACATGCACAGCAGGGACATTCGGACATCAAGCCGATTCTGGAATGGATGAAGGCCAGTGCTCCTAAGCCCAAGTGGAGCGACGTCTCAGCGATGAGTTCAACCACGAAAAGCTATTGGGCCCAATGGGACAGTTTGCTGATTCAGGATGGAGTCCTGTGCTGTAAATGGGAAAATGGTCTGGGAGACAGTTGTCATTTGCAAATGGTTGTCCCTAAAGCTAAAGTACCGGAAGTTCTACAGCTGTACCATAATGGTTGTTCAAGAGGCCATCTGGGAGTTAAACGAACTCTACTGAAGATCCGAGAACTGATTTACTGGGTGCACTGTCGTGACGATGTCGAGGACTGGTGTCGCAAATGTACAAGTTGTGCGGCTGTAAAGGGACCTCAGATTCGTAGTAGAGGTTATTGGTGCACCATGAAAGAGGATAGCCCTTGATGGTGCGGGGCCGTTTCCGAAAAGTCAAAGAGGTAACAAGTATTTCATGGTTGCGATGGATTAGTTCACTAAGTGGTCAGAAGTCTTCGCCATTCCAAATCAAGAAGCTTCAACAGTTGCAGATAAACTAGTTCATGAAGTCTTCTGTCGTTTTGGACCTTTAGAGATTCACAGCGATCAAGGAAGAAATTTAGAGTCTCAAATATTCCAGGAAACTTGCCAAGTTATGCGTACACATAAAACAAGAACAACTTCTTACCACCCACAATCTGATGGAATCGTAGAACGATTTAATCAGACATTAGAGAGGTACCTAGCAAAAGTTGTGGAAAATCGGCAACGAGACTGGGACGAGCAATTACAACCATTTTTGTTGTCATATCGAAGCGCTGTTCACGAAAGTACATCAGTGACACCAGCTTTTGCAAACTTTGGAAGAGAATTGTGGCTGCCTACAGACCTGTTTACCGGAATAACACCTGATGCCCCACGCAGTATAACCGATTATGCAAATGACTTGCGGAACAAAATGAATGACATTTATGAGCACGTCAGACAATCGGGACAGCAAATGTCTGGAAAGATGAAAACCCGGTATGACCGCAAAATGAACAACAAAGGGTTCGACGAAGGTTCACTAGTGTGGTTACACAATCCAGTTCGCAGTAAAGGGAAATCTCCTAAGCTTCAAGCTAAATGGGGCGGACCGTACCGGATTGTGACTAGGATCAATGACGTAACCTACCAGATACAGAAAGGTGCAAGAGGTACTGCTAAGATCGTCCATGTGGATCGACTGTCGCTTTATTATGGGGCCAATAATGCTCGGGACGAGCATGTCTTAGGAGGGGGCTGTGTTGCCCGCAATAATTAATACATGGTACGTGGCGACACTATTTACCACTAGCGCCCTCAAGTATCGAGTAGCAGAACTGGAGAGTCAAGAACCTGCTAGAAATTTCTTTGAAAGAACTTTCTAGAACTATCAACACCTAGTCAATCGGGACCGATATGTACTCGAACATTCTAAATGTTTCTACAGTAGAAGGTTCTGAAACTATCTGGGGCCCTATATAAGCCGGTATAGACCGCGACCAGGGTCAGTATTGAATTGGCGATACAAGCGAATACTTCGAAGCGATACAACTGCGAACTAAAGTGATCAGTAGTACAATTGTGTTTTGTTATTAGTGTGGTTTTAAGTTGTAAGTAGTGTTCTAAAATTAAAGTGTAATTTTGGTAATTCACTCGGCAGTTTTAATTGTCTCGAACCCCAAGCTCGTAACAATAGCAACTTGATTTATTAGTAATCTAGTAATGGATGGCCCTACGAGATTATTTTACAAACTATACATTTACAACGAAAAGCTTACATTATGTTACAGCACTTTAAATATTGCTAATGTATTACTATATAATACATATTACAACTAAGGAAATTATTTCTAACGAAATGCAAAGAGTAAGCGTCTTTACCCTTAAAAGATATAAAAATAATTTGCACAACTTACCCAGCACGGGAATCAAGTTAAGAACGGTCAAGGATTATATTTTAGAGTAAAATATTTTTAGAGTAAAATATTTGTTTTGTTATTAGAGTGGTTTTAAGTTATAATTAGTGTTCTGTAATTAAAGTGTTAATTTTAGTTATTCACTCGGCAGTTTATAATTGTCTCGAAACCCAAGCTCATAACACTTATAACAGTGGGTAGAGCCACGCGGCAGCTTTGCTGGCCCATCCGTTCTGTGGGGAGGCAAAATTCCACTCGTGACTAAAACTACTCGGAGCGAGCGGAGCAATAAGACCAAGGCGACCCCTGTCATGCTATTCGTGAATTTTTGCAACATCAGGGGACTTCATTCAAAACTTAACGCTGTCCACTACCAACTGAAGACGGTGAAGCCGGCCTTGCTCTTTTTAACCGAGACTCAGGTGTCCTCTCCAGCTGATACTTGATATCTCTCCTACCCGGGGTACAAATTAGAACACTCTTTTGTGTCCCGGGCTGGAGTTTGCGTATACGTCAGAGAGGACATCTGTTTTCGACGCCTTGGCAGTCTTGAAGGAATGGACCTGTCCATCCTATGGCTGTGGGTACAGCGACGACCATCCCCGCGTCTACGGGTGCCTCTATAGGTCCCATAGCGGTAATGCCGAAACAGACGGACTCATCAACCACGTCCCAATGGCTAGAGTTTCCTTGTTACAGCAGATCCCATCCACAGAGATCGTGAGCCTTGGCAACTTTAACGCCCATCACGCCGAATGGCTTGGTTCACGTACAACCAATCATGCGGGAAGATCTGTTTATAAGGTCATAAACAGATCTTACACAGCTGGTTACTTCGCCTAGGCGGATTCCAGATGTGGAGGATCACGCACCTTCCCTGTGGAATCTTCTGCTGACCTCTCATCCGGACGGATATCAGGTTTTAGTCAACGCCCTCTTGGCTCTTCGGACCATTGTCTTGTCCGGAGTTGCGTCCAGACAAGACAATGGTCCGGAGTCCGAAGTCGCGGTTGCATTCTGCAGGCTGCCGCCGTGCTTGGCACTATAGGTTGGCCGATTGGGATAGCATGCGGCTTTTTTGCATTCTACCTTTAGGGCGGGTTTTCTTCTCGCCGGACGATCCCAGTGTTGTTGCTGATTTTGTCGCTGATGTGGTACTTCAAGGTATGGAACTTTTTATTTCATCCTCTGTGATGCCCATCGGAGGCAGATAACAGCCATAATTTGGTCGCTCCTGTAAAATAGCATCACGCTATTAGCAGGAGTACTAGCGGGCCTGGGCAAATGCATCAACGTATCGGGTTGTAAACACCAGTGCCCAAAGAAGTATAATTCCGCCTCCAGGTCCTTCGAAAGTGTCATTGCAAATGCAAGGTCAGAGCACATCGGTAGAATTGGCGAGAAGCTAGTTCGTCTTCCTTCGGGAACACGTGCATTCTGATCTCTTGCCAAGGATGTCCAAGGGAACTTCTTTCAGCCATCTCTTCCATCTCTGAACACAGAGGATGACTCAATGGCCCATGCCGCAAAGGAGAGGCTCTCTCTTTGCGTCCAACTAGACTCTCGATGACGCGGGGACACACCGCCGACCATCCCGCGGTGTGAGTGCTCTATGCCGGATTTACACATCACTCTGTTCGCACAGCACTCCTCTCCCTGGACGTCAATAAGTCGTGTGGGCCTGATGGAGTCCTCCCATTGTGTTGTAGACGTGCGCTCCGGAGTTTGCACCGGTTTTAACGCATCTTTTCCGGTACTCCTACTGTCAAGGCGTAGTCCCGAATTAATGAAAGACGGCTTTCGCCCACCCGATCCCTAAAAAAGGCGACCCCTCAGACCCGTCCAACAACAGGCCTATCGCCATCACCTCCTTGTTCTCCAAAATATTGCAGTCCATTATAAACTGTCAGCTCATGAGGTGCCTTGAGGATCACCAGCTGATTATGGACCGCCAATACGGTTTTTGTCGGAGTCAATCAGCTGGGGATCTTCTGTTCTACCTGACACATAGATGGGCGGAGGCAGTAGAGTACAAGGGGGAGGCATTGGCTGTTAGTTTCGACATAGCGAAGGCCTTCATTCGGGTCTGACACAAAGCGCTTCTTTCGAAGCTACCTTCCTATGGTCTTCCCGAGAAATTGTGCAATTGGATCACCAGTTTCCTTGCTGATCGGAGCATTAAAGTCGTAATAGACGGTGCATGCTCTGATTATAAGCCTATTAACGCTGGTGTTCCATAGAGCTGCGTGCTATCACCAACGCGGTTTCTTCTGCATATCAATGATGTGATGCAAGCTTATAACATTAATTGCTATGCAGACGGAAGAACTGGTGATGCCTTAAACATCGACCGTGCCAATATTTCTCGGGAAAACGTCGCCGAGTACCGGGACAAACTTGTGTCTGAAGTCGAGTTTTTTCTGAACAAAGTCTCGGATTGGGGGCGACTAAATCTAGTCCAGTTGAATCCCCAGAAGACACAAGTTTGCGCGTTTACCGCTAAAAAGAGCCCCTTTGTCATATCTTTTCAGTTTCATGGCACTCCCCTTGCTGCCTCAGCTAGCATCTGAATCCTCGGCGTCGACATATCTAATTGTGTGCTGTTTCGTGGTCACTCGGAAGGAGGGCCAAATTAGCCTCTAAAACCTTGGCGTGTTCAACAGAGCGGGACAGTATTTTATGCCGGCACATCGCTTGCAATATTACAAAGCGCAAGTTCGGCCTCACATGGAATATTGTTCTCATCTCTGAGCCGGGTCACTCCAGTACCAGCTCCTTCCACTTGACCGCATCCAGCGCAGAGCAGTTCGAATCGTCGACAACCGAGTTCTTTTTTTTCAGCTCGATTCACCGGCGCTGTGTAGGAATTTTGCGTCTCTTTGCATTTTCTATCGCATCTACCACGGGGAGTTGAGGGATTGTTCGGATTAATTCCAGCCGCCAAATTTCACGAACGCACATCCCGTCAAATTTCAATATACCATCCTCACCATACTGGATGCTTGGCGGTCCACCACTGTGAGTTTTATTAGGAGTTTTCTTTCTCGTACAACTTCTCTGTGGAATTGTTTACCACCGGCGATTTTTCCTGACCGATACCACTTAGAGACCTCCAAGAAAAGAGCTTACTTTTCTAAAAGGCCGGCAATGCACCTGCATTTCCCCTGGTGTTGCGGTTGTTCATGGGCGGCGGTAGTCTTTTACCATCAGGTGAGCTGCATACTCGTTTGCCCCTGCTTCTATAAAAAAAAAAAACATGCGTGAGTGTCGTGGACAACTCGGTTGGAACGAAGTTCCATTCGTGGTATATTATTATTGATAAACGCAAAGAGATTTAAATATATAGGTATACACTTAAATGTCTTTGGATAAATGTATTATATTATTTATTAACAAATACAAATAAATGAATTACTAGCGTCTATTAAAATAAACCGTCATTTAAAATAAAATAATATTTCTTTCATGGCAAGATAAGAAGAAGTGCAAGGCAGATGAGTATTATTCCATCTCGCTTACTTATAGCAGACAAGGCCGTCTACACTACATCAGATGGGGTCGTGACGGAAAAATCTTACACTTTTTCTTGCCTAGCCCCCATCCGCAAAATTCGTACCGTCCGATAAGGAACTTCGTTCCAAAAGTTAATGTACAAGTTACAATCTATTTACGCCCCACTGCTGCCCACAGATCTCCTCTCATATTTGAAAGGGTTTATCCCAATAAATTATAATTTTGGAACAAGTTTTCGTGTAAATAAATACGCATAATATGTAATTAACTTCATGGCGCAGACATTGTTACAAAATAAAACGATGCTAATTCACAAAGTAAACGGGCAAGTTTAAAAAAGTCGAATGCGTAAACAAACTCCATTGAATGCCTCGTTTCTAGTTAAAGGGGTCTCCGGTTCTCTACACTCACCATAGGAAACACAGCAGCATTAAGCTGCTATTTTACGTTGGTATTTTGTGAGAGCGTTGTCCTTTCCCGGTCGAACCGACCCATTCGTGCTACAACTATACCAGTAATACAGCTGCGGCATGGCTCTAACACGTAAGAAAACGGCTAAACAGACTGTTATTTTGCTTTATTTTTATAATCTATACATATAAATAATACTGAAGTATATGTTTGTATATGATACACAAATACTAGAATACATATAAATATTATTTTGAGAAATAGAAAAATTGATAAAATATAACATCTTAACAAGTAAAAAAATTAATAACATTTTATTAAAACAGCCGAAATAAAGATTTCTTAATATTGAAGTTAAATTAAACTTTGAAAAAAAGCTATTATTAAATAGATTATATTTGAATTATTTGTGGCAAAGATTTCATTAAAATTAATATACAAAACAATTTCATTCTCGTCCATAAATTAAGAGACAATATCCATTTATTAAAACTGTTTTGTTAAATTTTATCTTCGTAAAAATCATAATCAAAATTCTGGTCGGCTTTAATAAAGAAATTCTTGAACTAAATATTAAGAGAGCCATAGTAGCATTTAAAATTTTAATAAATTTATATAATTGTACCCACAAATTTAGTATGAGAGCTAAGTGATTACTTATGATGCAAATAGTAGCAACGCCGACCGTCACCTCGCCATTACTGTGGTAAGGCTATTATCGTATGATTGTCTGTCTGTATAGCTAATTAGATCACTTTTACTAAATTCAGTATAATTTTTCCAGTGTTTGTAATATAACACTATAATCAAAAATAATTGTTTCGGATCTGGATGTTTTTCCTTATGCAATTTATTTATGTAAACTGCCTCCACGATACAGGAGAAAATCCTAGTGCGGGGTAACGTCTTTTAAAAGATAAAGAAGAAAGATTAAAGATACTGTTAAAATTGTTTAGCAAAATATTTGTACAATATTTTTTTTGTATTATTTTAATTAGAATATTATTCATGAGGCTATTGTCATTGATAGTTCTAGATTAATTGGAAAAATTACTGATTTTCCCTACTTACTATAATACTAGACTGCACTCAAATCCCTTACAGCAACAAGGTTAAAAACCAGGAGTTGTATCTCGACTCCTGTATGTCTTGGACCTCACAGGTTAATGAGGTTAGTAGAAAAATGGCAGCTCAAATGGCTAAAAATTTGCCTTCACATGAAAACTCACATTCTCTCGGCTTTGTATGGCGTGTTGTCTAATCCTTCCACTTCTCATTATTTATAAGATCGTTTCCAGTATCTTTCCCTTACCTAAAATCGGTTCCTTCGCTCCTTTGTAAATCTTTCTCTCTCTTCTCTCTTTTGCACTCTTCTTCCTTTTTTAAGAAATCCTTTACTGTCACTGCTGTGTGTTTGTGGAGCTCTTTACCTCTCCACATTCGTCGTGCTAAATGTTCTTCATTCGTTCAAAAGTCTTGTTAAATCGTATTACTTAGAACGCTATTAGATAAATTATTTTTCCTTTTTCGTACTTTTTTTTCCATTAATCAACTTCAAATAGTTTTCACTTAATTTTCACTTTAGTTTTATGTATTTTCATAATTTTTTTTGTACGCCACCCTGCCTATTTTAACAATTGTTAGCATCAGTTTTCTACGCAAAGGTTGTCTGGAACAAATCACTTTTAGAGTGATAAGACCGCCTGTTGTACATATTATACTTTAGATTTAACTCTACTCATTATTCTGTATTTTGGTGTACAATAAATAATAAATAAATCAAATTATTTGACGACCATCGAATCAAGTCGAAACCAACACTTTTGTAAAAAGCAATTTTTGTTTCTTTTGACCACGTTGTCAACGAGTAGAAAATGAATCGTTATTCCTAAACGACGGTACAGGTCACCATCCATTTTTAGTCTCGATTGGCCATAGGCAACACTCTCAGAGCTGTGTTGGACATACTTACGGGTGACGAAAGCTGGATTTATTGTTATGATCCTGAAACTAAGAGACAGTCTGCTGTCTGGGTGTTTCCTTCCGAGGAGTTGCCAACTAAAGTGAAGAGAGGTGGGAAAAAAGATGGTGGCCTCGTTCTTCCGAACGACAGGTCATTACGCAACAATTGTTTTAGAGCATCGAAAAACAGTTACTGCAGCGTGGTACACTAACAATTGTTTGCCACTTGTCTTGGAAAAAGTTCGGGAGAAACAACCTCGCAGTAGGATCCTCCTTCACCACGACAACGCCTCGTCGCACACCGCCAAGCAAACAATCGACTACAGTTTTAACTTTGTTAAATAATTTATTATAGAGCATTGGTGCACAAAAGTTGTAGCTTCTTCTTGCAAACACAGTCCTGACCCTAGGTACGGGTAGTCTTGTTATTCGTTTGTTACTTTTAAGAAGACCAGGCACAAGAAGGCGGTGATATCTATGGAGACACTGATATACAAATAATTTACGTACTGATAACATACCGCACCGCTTGTACAGGTCATATGTGGGGTATTTAAAAGGCAACCGCATCATAACTTTTAGGATGGTGCGTTGCGCACGCTCCAGTAGTATGAGGTGTGTCTTTGCTACGCACTCCCAGATGCAAATACAATATGAAATAATGCTCTCACACAGGGACCTATAGGTTAGCAAAAGAACATCATAACTAGCCACATCACGTAAATTTTTAAATATGTAAACTAGCCTCCTTGTTTTACTCGCTAGAGCAGTTACTTGTGGGACCCAGCTAAGACCTTCATCAACAATAACTCCCAAATACTTTATGCTTATCACACGTGACAAATAATCACAATTACACGTGGCAGGTACCCGCAGTAGCCCGTTACATGGGTGAGTATAGATTTGAATTTGGAAGTTATTGCCAGGTCGAGAATTGGTTGATATACCAAAACAAACATACTTTGTTTTTACAGGTCATAGTCCATTGAAGAACCGTGGTATTTATTTAAGTTAAAGCAAAAGTGTGGCGTTTTAATTATTCCAAACTAGAAATATAAAATATTAAACCACATGGATTCAATTATTTCAATTAAAATGTCAACGATTGTGTACCGTACATCGAGCAGCTCTCTGCGGCAAGTAAATAAATATTTACATTGTTAAAGTTTCTAGAAATTTTGAAGACTTTTTTTTTTGCTGTATTTTACGAATGTTTTATTTTTTTAAATGATATATTTTCATCTGCGATCTTTTATTTATTATATTTTTTACATTATTAAATGAAATATAGAGAAATTTGCATTTGGAAAAGCGGCTAAGATCCGACAATGACTTCTGCCGTGTGATATTTACATTTCAAAAACTTTCTTCTTATTCCTTAGTATACTCGTGAGGCGTGCTGTGCAGTGGTGGCGGAAGAGAATCCAGTACCCCATATTATAATCCCCTGGGTAAATGAAACAAGTTTATAATTTCCTGGGTAAACAGGATAAGAACAGCAGCGTCTTCTTGATAACAACTCTAAATAATGCAAAACTGATTTTTTTCTACCAGAATTAATAGTTCCTTTCTCGTTGTAGGAAAGATTTACCTTTACTGTCATGCATCGCAGGCGGATTGACAATCGCAGTACTAGACGTCTCGTAATTCTGACGCTGTTGCCCTGCGCCGGTCTGATAAATTGAAATTCAAATTAAAAATATTTATTGTTAGTTAAGTATTACATTTGGTGTTGCTTTAAATAAGTTGTAAGACACATCATATTACCCTTACCACGGGTATTACAATTTGATTATATATTTAATAGGTCTGTGCTGTAACATAAGTTACATCTATACGCTCGTACATATAATAAATCTGTAGAAAAGTCGTGTCTGTAATTCTAATATACTCTTGAAAAAAACAAGTCCAGGGGACTAAATAAAGGGTACTGAAGCCAAATTAGTGATTTTAGCATTTTTGTCTGACTGTCCGTCTGTCTATCTGTATATTACCGATTCACGCAAAAACTACTGGACCGATTTCCATTAAATTTTATATGTAGGTAGTTAGTAACTCGGGACAACTTACAGGCTACTTTTTATTCGATTATGGAACTAAAAAAGAAGGTTAAGTATTTTTCTTCCTTCATATGTTAAGTTAATAGGCGGGATGACGGGTGTTTTTTCAAATAAATATCATATTTGTAAAAAATATTAAATTTTAAATTAGTTTTAACCTTTGCATAACAATTTGAAACTCCGCCGACGATATACGTTTTAATTATCAAAACAGCGCCATTTATCATCAAATGAAAAAAGCCTATATTTTGCCTTTAGTAACTAAAAACTTAAATAATATAAATAACTTACATTTATATGTTTAAATAATTACATTTATAAAATTATTTAAAAATCCTAACATATAATTTAATCGTTATTTAATTTTAAAAGAGTAATAATTAAAATTTAAAAAATAATAGATAATAGTGACATCTATCAAACATTTGAAAATTAATATTTTTTGAACTATCAAGAACAGCAGCAAGGATTACCTGTAGAAGAAAATTAAAGAAATACATAAAAATTAATAAATATATTAGGAAAGTACAAAAGTTAATTAAAACTAAAATTAATGTCAAAAATTATATAAATGTATGTAAAGAAAAGCAAGAATTAATTAATAAACTTAAATTATATTCAATTGAGGTGGAAAATATGAATAACTGTTATGAGACTGATATAGAGTGTCTAAATTTAACAATTTTATCACTTAAAAACTCCCTACAAAGTATATCAAATAAATATGAATCGGCTCAGGATGAGATAAAAGAACACATATTGGCCATGAATGATCTGGTAAAGTCATGTAAGTATAATGAGGAGCGCTTTGACTCCTTAATTAAACATCAGAGTGAGCATCAGCGCTCCATCATACCAGGTTCATCGGGGACAATATGTGTAAAAAATAATGATAACAGTAAGGACTCATTATTTTCACCTACACTCTATGACAGTACTATAACAAAGAATATTAACTTAAAAAGTAATTTAAATATTAATAAAATAAAGTTATTATGTATTGTGATACAAAAGGCAAAATTTACAATGTTAAATAACTGTTTAAAAGGACATCAGGTTAGTAATTGTTGTATGCCTGGAGCATCCTTTAGTCATATAATGAATAAAGTTTTAACTAGTAAGTTTTGCCCTAATAGCACATTAATAATTTTGTTGGGAGAAGAGGCAATGTAAACAAAACTCAATTATAAAAATATATTGATATACTTTAAATGTACATAAAATTATCTTGTTTACATTGCCTTATATACAAGGTTGGCCACAGGAAAAAAAAATAAGATACAATTTAAATTTATTTATGAATAACTTTTCATTTAATAACAATTTAAAATTGACATCTAATTGTTGTAATTATAATAATATAATTAAATTAATAGACATAAATAATTTAATTAAGAAATTTTTCACTAGAGATAGGTATTACCTATCCAAATATAATTTAAGACAGATAGCAAATGTGCTATCTTATTGTTTATATATTAACTCAGCCAAGGACTTATTACACCGACATCTGCTTCTTTTGAGCAGTGTAATAACTTAATATGCAATTTGGAATCAGTTCCAAGTGATTTAAATTAGAAAATTAGACAGTAGAGGAAATCTCTAGCAGTTATAATAATTTAAATAATTCCACAGAGTGATAATAAAAATTGTTTACACCTGGTGCATCAGAATATACAAGGCATGATAGGCAAAGAGCTAGAAATTGAATTGTTCTTAAATAGCAACAATATTCATATTTTATGTATTACTGAACATTGGTTAAAAGCTTATAACATAATGTTTAATTTCAGTAATCACCAGGTGGTCAGTTCGTTCAATAGAGAAACGGTTTTAAGAGGTGGCTCGTTAATATTAGCTAGTAAATTATTATCATGTAAGGAACGTAAAGATATTGTGAGCCTCTCTGTTGAGCGAACTGTAGAAATGGCATGTGTTGAGTTTGAGCACCTCATTGTTGTGTGCGTCTACAGACCCCCATGTTCTATATACAATACTTTTGAAAAAATTATGGAGGAAGTTTTGTTAAGCAATAAACAGAATAAATCTGTTGTAATATGTGGAGACTTTAATATCAATCTCCTAGAAGCTTCCTCCACCAATATTAAATTTAGATCATTGTTTAAATCATATGGTCTTCGCGTATTACTGAATGTAGTGCAACATGTATAGATAACATTTTTACAAATGTTAAACCGTTGCATAAATGTATAATTCAAAAATTGAGTTCTGATCACTGTGGACAGTTAGTTTCGTTACCTTATGTTCACAGAAAGCATATAGATGAGAAAATTGTGTTTGTTCCTGTAAATGCACGTCGCTTGGAGAAGTTTAGAAGTAACATAGTGAAGAAACTTCCATCACTTTCATACCAAAATGATCCAAATTTTTTGTATGGAACAGTGTTTAAACTTATTTGCAATGAATTAGATAATATTTTTACTTCTAAATCGTTCTCCTTGAACAGTCGGAAGGCTTTCAATGAATGGGCGACAGTAAGTGAGTCCATAAGAGCAGACAAAGGTTATATGAACTTTACCATGAAAGGTCATATAACCCTAGCGTCGAATTTAGGGAATATGTTAAAAAATATTCAAAAATATTTAAAGAGTGTGCTCCAAAGCCAAGTCTTTGCATTTGAGCAACAAAATTAAGACGGCTTCTAATAAAATTAAAATGACGTGGAGTATAATTAATAGTGAAACTGGTAAGGTCAACTCTCGCAATTCAAACTACTGGTTGAGTTTTAACAACAAATTAACGGAATCAGATCAGGATGTTGCAATGGTTTTTGAGAAGTATTTTACGGATATTCCGATCTTAACCACTATGTCACTGAATTCTTCCCGCCGCCGCCGAATCATTGCTTAAACAAAATGTAAATGCGTGTACAAAGACATTTACATTTCATAAAATATCATCAAAAGATATTGTAAAATATTTTAAAACTATTGATGTTAAGAAAACTGCGGATCTGTGGGGCATTTCCGTTAAAGTTATTGCGTCTATAATCGATATAATCGCGCCTCAACTAGCTATTATTTTTAATACTAGTATCGAATATGGTGTGTTTCCTGATTTGATGAAGCATAGTAAAGTAATACCTTTATTTAAATGTGGTAGTACATTAGACCCCGCCAATTTTAGACCCATTTCTGTACTGCCAACACTAAGTAAAATTTTTGAAAAAATTATTCTTGATCAAATGTTATTTTTTTTAATGTTAATAATTTACTTCATAAAAATCAATTCGGTTTCACAAGGGTCGCTCGACAACTGATGCTGGTGTTGAGCTGATTAAATATATTTTCAATGCATGGGAGAATTCACAGGATGCTTTGGGTATATTCTGTGACCTATCCAAAGTCTTCGATTGTGTTCACCATGAAACATTAATCAGGAAACTACAACACTACGGTGTAAGAAGTAATGCTCTTAAATTAATTGTTTCATATTTAAGTAACAGAACGCAAAAAGCTGTCATTAATAGTATGAGCTCTTCCGGGTCGATAGTACAAATGGGCGTGCCTCAAGGCTCAGTTCTCGGCCCTTTCTGTTTTATATATTAATGACTTACCTTACATAGTAGGGATAACCATAATATAGTATTATTTGCTGATGACACTTCATTAATTTTCAAATTAAAACGACAATTATTAAAATATGACGAAGTAAATAATGCTATATCTAAATTAGTAAATTGGTTTAATGTTAATAACTTGCATTTAAATAGCAATAAAACGAAATGTATGAAGTTCATGACTCCAAATGTCAGACAATTAAATACTAATGTAATTTTAAATGGAGAGGAACTGAGTCTTGTCGATACCACCATTTTTCTTGGAATAACACTAGACGCGAAGCTTCAATGGAGCCCCCATATATCAAAGTTAGCAAGCAGACTTAGTTCTGCAGCATATGCTGTAAAAAAGATTAGAAATCTTACCAGTGTGGAAACAGCTAGACTTGTTTACTTTAGCTATTTCCATAGCATAATGTCGTATGGTATTTTGCTATGGACACGCAACTGACACTGAAATTATATTTGTTTTACAGAAGAGGCCATAAGAGCAATCTATGATATAAAACCTAAAGAGTCGCTCAGACAAAAATTTAAGGGAAATTAATATATTAACTTTGGCCTCTCAATACATTTATGAAAATGTAACGTACACAAAAATAAAAGTAGTTATACAAAAATAAGTGATGTTCATTCTGTAAATACTAGAACAAACACAAGCTAGTAGTACCAGTTACTCGACTCCACCGAGTCAGTAATTCATTCTTGGGGCGATGTATACGCTTTACAACAAAAACCCAGAAAATATACAAATTCGACCTGCTCAAAATTCAAAACTTTATTAAACATAGTTTGTATAAAAGGGTTATTATAATGTTAAGGAATTTATGGATGATAATAACCCCTGGAATGAGGTGTTCTGCCAGGCTGTTTCTAATTTGTTTTGTGTGGTTAATGTGTAATATACATGATTGTAAGCTGTTGTTTAAAAAAAAAGTTCCGTTGGGTTTTTGCTGGTTCTTCCCAGGACAGAGGTTTTTTTGAACCAGTGGTAATTAGACAAAGAGTGACTGTCAATAAGTATTATATAATCTATATTGAATAAAGTTTCTGTTTCTGTTTCTGTTTCACTAAAAACTTATCAATTTTCTTACGTTTGATACTATATCTGTATGTAAACTGAATTAAACTGGTCTGCCTGCAATTATTGCAAAATTCTCATTAAATCATTATTTCGTAAAATGGTGTCATTTCATGATATTTATCACTGTTTTCTGACCATAAATACCTTAGCCAAATCAATTAATAGAGATCGTTTAACGATATTAATAACTAAACACAACATTGCTATTTCATGATAATATGGTCATATCGTCAAATAGTTTTTCACCGCTAGCGGCGCTGATAGCGTGTTTTTTTTTAACAGAAACAGATTTTTAACAGAATCAACATCACTTTATGCCTTTTTTTATATAATAAATAAATGTTCGCGGGTTCGAGGTGGCTCTTGAGCCAGTCACACCCCAACCTCTATAGCTGATATTACTAGATAGTATAGTTTTGACTTTCACAGTATTAATGTAATATAGCGCCCTCTACTTTACTGCTAAATAAACTAATGATAAGTAACTTATAAAATTAAATTTTAGAATGCTACTGAATACTTATTCGTGCATCAAAAATTGTCACACTTAAAAATATCTAGACCGGTGGCCATTATTGGGATGATTTACCACAATTACTACGTTTGGCAAAATGGCTAACAACACTGTTATACACAACACGTGTGTTTTGTGTGCACAGTATCCAGTACTGTGTACACAAAATTGAGATTAAGAGAGAAGCTCTTTAGTTGAATATATTGGGTGTCTGTCGGCATAGGTTTCATTTTACTAACTCATATGTTATCACGTTATCTGGTGTAAATAATTGAAAATTATGTGTTTTAACTAATAATGTTTGGTCCGATCTACGCAGGACGAGCTTACAGTATCTTGAAGTCTTGTAGTAGTATGCTTGGGTTTGAATTAAATTTTATTAATTATGGGATCCCCAGTAGATGGTAGCACCCAGCCATCTTCTCTATTGAAGTTAGGATGTTTTTAATTTCATTAGCCTCGCGAATCATCCTTGGTAGGAATCGGTGTTCTATTGCGAGGATTTGTTGTATATGAGATCTGATATAATGGTTGGGACGATACTAAACATGTTGATATACTTCAGACTTCTCGGAGCGTCGGTGCTTCACATCAGTAATATCTTCTTATACGCAAATTTTTATGGAGATTTCTTCCAAAATAAAAGTTAAAATGTAACGTGATTTATTAAAATTTGATTGTTTGAACTGCATTTATGAAATTTTGAAGTTTACTTGAACGTAGAAAAATATATCAGAATCTATTTTATGGTGCCAATCAATATTAAATGGGAACAATGATATGAATCAAATCTAATTAATTATGAATGAATGCAAAGAGTAAATAATAATATGAAACAATGTGTTTACATGTAAGGTGTAGTGTATAATTCCGTAAAACGTTTATTATTAAATTTAATATCAGTATTTGGTAGAACTGAAAAACAGAACCACAAAAAATCTTTTTACTCTCATTTTACCTTTGTACTGGCCAAGGAAATTGCATTCGCCTTCAGCTGTAGTAAATTTCAAACGTAGAATGATTTCAAAGAGTCTATTGTATGTTCAGTGGATTACAAATCAAGCTTTTTCTACGTAGATCTTATGGCTTCCAACAACTGTCTGTATAATCATCCCGTTTACACGGGACATAAAAGGTCTGGACCGATGACCAAGAACAGTGACAAAACCACGAAATGTCTAGTACTGTAATTGCTAATCCGCCTGTCAAATGTGGCGATTGTCGTAAAATCTCCGTAAAATAGAAAACTTTCATGTCCAATCGTGGGTCGGTCATTTCGAATTTATATAACATACATAATGTAAGTACTTTCTCTTTGAAAATAATACAAATTATAAATAAAGTAAAAACATATATTATAACGTAACGTTTAGTAAACTTAACACGTCTAAAGAATATTTTATTTCTCAAACATGCAAGTATCCTCACGATACTTTCCTTGACCACCAGGTGGTAGGTCTGTATTTAAAATTGCAAATATTTCGCGCATGAATTTTTGATCGTATCTTCCGAATTCAAATCCTGTAATATATTGGCGATGGTTTGAGGAAGGTATCGACTTTGTGTGTAAGGAAGGGCAAGTTTCTAGTTACGTAGGCTAGTTGACGTAGCTGTGGATTAAGAAAGGTCCTTAAGGAAGAAAATAAAGAAATATTAATCTGCCTTTTACTCGTACATTTAAAATGTCAATAATATATGCTTGTGGCGAACAAGTACAGCGATTTCTATGTGCGGTACAAACAAATGGTTTTTGTCGACGTGTACAATCCCCGAGTGCATTTGTTTCAATCGACGTGTTTAGAACAAGCTAGCTATTGTAGCGCTAAAACCGCCGAAGTAATCTCAATGCGCCGCTATGTGAGATTGTGGATTTAATATAAATATGAAAAATTATCTTTTTTACGCTATTGCGGTGGAACCCAAAAAGAGTTTTTTTGTTTTGTATGTTTGTTTGTATGTATATCACATCTTAAAGCTGAAGCGCGGATGCATTTCTGCGTAGTGCAGCCGATTGCGGTTGGTAAAACTTAGGTGTATTCGATTTATTCATGGCTAAAACTTGGTGTTACTTTTAACTAGCAATGGCATTACATTAGTAATGTCCGAATAATAATAATTAAATAACTATTACTTCTGTTGCATTTGTCAAAAATACGAAATCACTTTTTAGTCCTATCAGCGACAGCAGGGTAAGGTGCAGCTGGGGATACCATTGGTATCCGCACTTCGGCTTTTAGCCGTAACGTTGCACACATTTTCGTTTCTATATCCGCCCCTTAGAGTAATAACCTACTTACCTACATATGCAATCTGCCCCTAACTCTACTTGTGCGGATAACAATAAATATAATATAACATAATCATAATATTTATATGGTGGATTATTAACTATAAAAGACTTGCGACTGTCGAATATAGAGTATATATTATATCACTTAAAAAGTATTGATAAGTACATTCCATATTAAAAATACAATTGGTATATAAAATATACCTCATATTAGATTAGTGTAATCTTTAACCGTGTAAAAATATCTAATTCCCCATATCGTCACATGGGTGTCGTAAGAGGTGACGGAATTACGAACAATTTTATTCTTTGACTGCAGCTAAGTTCGATTGAAGGGTAATAATTTTCTGATAATCCAAATGCATATTGTATAACTGATGATATTTTATTCTATTCACACTTATCAAAAATATTGTGTTATTCTCCCATCGATTTCGGATGTTTATGTCATGTTCGATAATGTGTTAGGAATCATTTGGGAATATGCTTTTTATAGAAGTAAAGGTGACAAACAAGCACATAGTTCACCTGGAAGTAAGTGGATGCTTTGGTCAATAGACCTACAACTTTCCTCCATCAAAATACAAAATGCGTTGTCACCCCTGAGGATTAAAATAGAATGCCTCGTAATCAGTAAAAAACGCAATGCATTTGTAATTCCCATGGTGTTTGACATTTACGCGAGCAACTTGAGTTCGATTCCCGCCAGCACTCGCTAATACTCCATGTATTGGATTTGTGTTTTTATAGGCGACGGGCTTGCCTAGACCTATCACTTTTTTAACAATTTTACCAAATTTTTTGGCTAATCTTGATTCGAGTAGCTGGCTGCTCTTTTAAATCTACATACCATCTCGGATAACAGGCAAGAACACATGAACGTATGTACATATTTATCTTTTTCCTACAGTCACCTCATGTGGAACCTATGGGTTGAAAAGAGACGATGGATTCTCTTTTGCTGCCACCTCACAGTGAAAAAATATGTAATGATTTCTTATATTTACGCGAACACTACACATGGTCGTATATATACTTATGTTTTAATTTTGTATTTATGTATATAAGTTTTAATGGAAGCTCGCATCAAGATGTAGCCAACCTTGTCTGTGACTCCTCTGACATAGGGTAGTACAGCAGGCACACGCTCGACTGTGGCCGGTTTCACTCGGTCACTGCGACGTAGGCGCGGGGCCGGAAGCTTGTTGTTTTGCAATACTTGCTCGACGTGCTGAAGCTTGGCGGCCAGATGTTTTCTGTCACAGATCCATCGTGCTCTCTGAAACGAAGATTTTGCCACGGTAGCTAACTGTGATGGATGATGGTGAGATTCACCATTTAAATATCGGGTGGTATGGGTTTTTTCCTATACACAGTTTAATCCGTTGTGTTATCAGGATTTCGGACGACTAAAACATCTAGGAAAGCTAAAGAATTGTTTGGTTTTAACTCCATTTATCAAACAATAAGGCCATTGAAATTAAAAAAAAAACATCCTAATTTCAATAAAGAAGATGAATGGGTGCTACCTTCTGCTTGGGATCCTATAATTAATAAAATTAAATCCAAACCCAAGCATACCACTGCAAGACTTCAAGATACTGTAAGCTCATTCTGCGTAGATCGAACCAAAAATTAATATTCAAAAACTGAAGGTAACCGGGCTAACTATGACATCGCGACGTCAAACATCTCAGTCCTCCCCGTGACACGGTCAGGACTGAAATGTTTGACGTCGCGATCGCGGTTGCTGTAAAGCACCCGAAACGTCGGGAAATAAAATAAGTAAAATAAACGCGATAAAATCCGTAAACATAGTTTTGTTCAATAAAAATATTTATTAATAATTCTATAGTCAAATAGCTACCATTTAATTTTATATTCATGATTTTTGGACTAATTAAAATTTTCTTTAAGCTTGGAATAAAAAAGCAGGTAAAGGAGATACTCGCAACCTCGACCATTTTCCACATTCCATTTATTTCAATCTTCGTTGATGGTTTGTAGAAGATATTAGTTTTTGCTTTTAGATTACTAATTAAACATTCATCAAGTATATTTAAAATATTAAATGACAGTAATAATTAAGCAGAAGATAATATTAAATTCTTTTGATTCTGCTGGTTCGCTTCAAGTTTTCAATTAATTTTGTAAATATCTTTCACTTTGGTGATTACTTTTTTGTTTTTAAACAGGTTATTATAATTTAAGCTTTTTTATTATTATCTAAGAAATTATTTTAAAGACTATAATATGTTTAGTTTTTGAATAAATAAATGTTTATTGTTTTCAATAGAAATGCTTCAATTCAGTTTATAGTGTTGAAAAATATTATCGCCTAAAATATAAATTATATATCATATCGCGATTATAAAATATAAGTTATATCGCGACTTAAATCGCCAATGTGCCTTAAAATAATTGATAATAGAAAAATCTTTAGAGGTTTCTGTGTAGCTAGCAAAGTTTAATAAATGAGTAAACTGCTGATCACGACGTCCTGAGTTCGAATCCCGGAACAGGCCAAAATCAGTTATTGGGTTTTTCTGTAAAGAAATTCCCAGTAGCTGCTCGGAATCAGGAAGTTGTTGTTGATGCAAAAGTGTATGCGCACACACTTGTATTATATACGTGGTAGAACCATGCTGCAGCTATATTAGTAGCATAGTTGTAGCACGAATGGGTTGGCTAGACCGGAAGGACCACGTTCTCACAGAATACCAGCGTAAAATAGCAGCTTAAGTCTGCTATATTTCGTATGGTGAGTGTAGAAAACCGGATACCCTTTTTACTGGCAAAGTACCATATTAGTCGTTACGGGTGACAACGCATCTGCATTTTGATTATTTATTGAGGATAGATGTAGATATCTATTGGTTACAGCTACCACTTACCATCAGGTGGACTGTGTGCTCGTTTGTCACCCTATCCTAAATATATTTAAAAAAAAAAACTTCTACACTATATTCCTGTCCTGCGCAGGTGGATATTCTCAACTGAAACTGGCTGCCATTAGCGCAGTCATTCCACACATGCATGGAGAAGGGTAATAAATCTGATCATAACTGCACTGATATGCTTACATGATTCTAGGTATACTTAAGCGGTTGCAGTATCATTTTCTATAAGCATTAGCTCCAAAACAAAGATTCGAGCTCCGACCGTCATGTGCACGGAGCTTCAAACATACTGGAGTTTTATGGAAACCTTTCTTTTAGTATAGGCTGGCTTATATCATTATCCTGCTTCTATGTATACTCTAGGTTTTGTCAAGACAATGTTTTATAGATATGTATGAACCATCGTCTCGACAAAAGAAATTATATTGTTAGCAGAGCACTTCTAGCAATGAAAGTGGCGTCGTAATAAATTTATTGCTATTAATTTATGCTATTAAGTATTGTGTGGTTTAGTACCAAATTATAATATATTGAATTGATAAAACCGTAACGGTGTAGTGTCGGTGTAAGAATATCCACTACCCCATATCATCCCGTGGGTATCGTAGGAGGTGACAGAGGAATACCAGATGGGCAGCAGCGTCTTCCAAATAACGACTAAAAATTAAAAAAGTGTGGTTGCCAAGCCTTTTACCAAGCGTGGCAACTATGGAAAATATGCCCCCTATCCGGCAACTAGAAAAAAATAGGCTGTAATGGTAACGGTAACGGTAATCGATAAAAGATAGGTCGTGATAGGGTTAATTTTTATATTTACACTAGAAAGTCCGGGCTGAATTTGGAGTCAAGCGCATCGAGAAAACTACCGGAAAGGTTAGAACAACATTCAACAAGTCGCCAATGTGTACATAACACATATACTCACAAAATACTAAAGAAATTGCGTAAAAGTACCATAGATTTTACTGAACGTTACGTCAGCCTAAAAAATATATGATTTACCCTCAAGTCGCACCAAAAGGAGCTTTCTTTTTTTTACTTCAACAATTGTTTTACCAAGACTACTATAGCGCGTTGATTAGTTGTTAATTGCCGGCACGATCTAGAACAGTGGATAGAATAACAGCAAGTAAGAAGTAAGAAGAGTTATTACAACTTAGTCTTAAATTCGGTGTAAAAGACTTGTTTGCCGATCAAAACGATATTTTGGTCTTTGATGTCTTTTTAAACGCTGCAGCTATATTATGGTTGTAGCACAAATGGGTCGACTCGACCAGGGTAGAACCACGCTCTCACAGAATAACAGCGTAAAATAGCAGCTTTCTGTTGTGTTTTTACTGGAAACGAGGCATTTCATCTTATTCCTCAGGGGTTAAAACGCATCAGCATTTTGATTCTTAATCGACGATAAATTAAGATGTCTATGGGCCACAGCATTCACTTACCATCAGGTGGACTGTGTGCTCGTTTTTCTGCCTTATTCTATAAATAAGTGTGACTCTTGAGTAGACTAAAGATTATATAAAAATCCCATCCCCTATTTTTTTTTAATTTATACGGAAGCACCCCTGAAGTATAACTTTAAAAAATAATCATTAAATCCGTTCACAATTGACGGTGATAACACAAATAAAAAGAGAAACCACATTATAATACAGAACCTCCTCTTTTTTCAATTTGGCTAAAAATATGACTTTACTTGTCAATTTCACTATTAAATAAAATCAATATTTTTATTAGTTAATGAATTAAAAGTTGTAAAAGCCCATTTAAACATCGTCATCGTCATTACAGCCCAGCACAAGTTCACTGCTAATCATAGTGGGTCCGCCCTACACTTCGCTTACCGCTATAGGGGAAGAACCACGTCTAAGATAAAGCCTATTTATTAATATATAATTATATAAAAGTTGGTATAAGATCCAAGCGTAAATTACATTAAAAATACTAATTTATATAAAAATGGAATTAAAAATTCATTACATTTACTTGGTACTTGATTCTATTTTATCACAAAAATCATAAAAATATTCCTATACAATTATTTTCGTTCTAAAAACGCAAACCATATCGCTTACCACCTTAATGTGATTAAGTATGAACTGAAATAGTCACGATGCTAGAAGATTCAATCATCGTGCTTGCTGCATCGCAATGTAAACAGCGAGAACGGTCTTCGTATCTTTGTCGTGTGTACACAGTGTATACACAGACCGGGAACAGAGAACAGTAAAAGAATATTAATATTAGTAGTTTTTATATCGCCGAGGTAGGGAAACTGGAACAGGGGATGGGCGTTAGCAGGTAGCGAACCCGCCTTCCATGTGTAGCAACTATGACAAATATTCCGCCTATGTGACAATCTATTAGGAAGGCATAATAAGTGCATTAGCAGACTTTTAATAGACTGTAATGTTGATGATGAAGATGATGATGTTTACATCAACATTACTATACCCATGGGTTAAGGTTATGATCATTTATGTTTAACATAAAGAAAAACCATATGTTTATTACTTATGGTAGTAAAAAGTTCTGAATGGAGTTATAAAAACAATACTTCATTTTACAATCCTTTAACACAAATATGTTGCTATTATAATGATATTGTTTTGACAGAGTCAGGTAGGGACATTGACATCTTTGATAATAATATAAATAAGCTTCGCACTCAACTGTTTCACCACTTCAAGTCAACACCACATTAATTTTTTGTCGTCTTTAATTACATCTAAAAAAAACTTCATTCACTAAATTGTCACGAAATTGTTTAACTAAATTATTTCATAAATATGTTTACGTATAATGCATGTTGGAACTATATGTACGCGTCTTTATTATGTATTCCAGGTCAAAACGTTGGATATATTTATATTTATATTTTAAATATTTCAACAATTTTGTTTTTCAATTCCAGTGAATGAAAATTTTCAATTTTAGATATGGACCTAATACTTAAAAGGTTTAGTCCCAACCTTTGATTGTAAAAACAACAGTCATTGATAAGGATTTTTTTTATTTGATGAATTGTAGAACCGATAAGTTCACTCAGCGTTTTGCTTGCTATCTCTTCAACTTTTTTCATTTCTTTAGCAGTACTCTTTTTGCTCTTTCTAAATCGAGAAACTTAGTCTTACTAGCACCACCCCAGACTGGGATACAGTAGGCCAATGTTAACTGAGCCAATGAAACATATTACTTTTAATAGTTTCTTGTCAGTAAAATGTCTCAGTTTTTTAAATACGCATATGAGTTTTCTGACTCTTTCCATCATTAGTTCTAGATGGGCATGCCAGGATAGCCTCTGGTCAACTACAACTCCCAAATACTTTGTATTGTTAACTTTGGTAATGGCTTTGCAAGAGCAATTTATTTGAAGGTTGTTACAATCATGAATTTGAATTTTGAAATTATGTTCAGGTTGCGTTGAATTATACTTTGTGAATGCTATGTAGTTTGTTTTGTCCGTATTCAATGTTAAAAGGTTGGATTTAAACCAGTTAGCCACCCTGACTATCCCTTCTTCCGTGACATGGCGTACGGAATCCCACGTGTTGCCAGTGAAGACAATGGCAGTGTCGTCTGCATAGGAAAAACTTGTCTTGATACTGGTATTGCAGAGGCTGTTGATGTAAGTCAAGAACAGAGTTGACCCAAGGACACTTCCCTGTGGGACTCCATACGTCACATCACATTGGTTACTAATTTATTAGCCTATTTTCACGCATTGTTTGCGCTCATTGGGGTAGTCTGATTATAGCGCAAGCGCCACTCCTCTTATGCCAATAATCTCCAGCCTTTGTATAAGAATGGGGACAGAGACAGTATCAAATGCTTTTTTAATTCCAAAACCACTGCAATACATTTCTTTCCCCTGTCAATATTATCAACGATATGAGCCGTTAATGCAGTGACTGCATCTTCAGTTGAAAGATTTTGTCGAAAGCCGTATTGCGATTTTGAAAGAAAATCAGTTTTATTTAAATTATTTATAAGTCGCTTGTTGATTATCTTCTCAGAAATTTTTGAAATGGTGGTTAAAACTGAAAATAGTCTATAGTTGGATACATCTTCTCTGTCACCATTCTTATACACCGGCGTTATTATTGCCTTTTTGAGCGCAGCTGGGAAGATTCCATGTTTAAAACGAAGGTTAGGAAGGTGCGAAATTATGGGTACTAGTTGCTCATTCACTTGTTTATTAAAAACTGAGTAGATACATTATCCCAGCCTGGAGCGCTCTCAGATTTTAGGCTCATCAGAATTTTGTGAGCCTCTTCAGGGTCAGTTTCCTGAAAAAACATGGACGCGACAGGTGAGTTAAAACAAACATTGTTAGCACCAACTTGTTGTGTATAGGTATTTGTTAAAATATCCTCAGCTAGGGTTTTAGCCAACATTAGTGAAGAAATTGCATACATGATCAACAGACAACTGTGGGGAAGCGTGTATGTCTAGCAACTCCAGGCTATTTGCTTTTCTTTTGTTACCGCTTGTTATGGTATTTATTGTAAGCCATAAAGTACTCGGGTTTTTTATATGTTTATTCAAGAGTTTTTTATCATATCATCTTAGATTTTTTAATTATCTTATTACAAAAATTACGGTATCTTTTGTAAGTTATTTTTAAGATATCATTATATGGGTCAACACGTAATTTTCGTTGCATGTTATTTCTATTTCGGATGCACCTTAAAATACCTGGCTTAATCCATGGTTTAATTAATCGATCCTTGGAGGAAATGCGTTTTGAGAAAGTGTTGTCCATTAAATATTGCTGGAACTTATTAATAAGGGTTTTAGTTAATTCTGTGCGATTCTCATATAATATTAAATTAGCTACATTAGATTATTTTAGGCTTAAGAGTGCATTTTCATAATTTGTAATTGTCTTATATTTAATATTATTGTCATTTTTAATGTTATTTTTATTTAGATTTACATTTTGTGTATCGGTATTTGTCAATTTTAGGAATAACATCTGATGATCAGTCATAGTGGTGTCAAAGACTATAATGGAGGCCAAGTGTATATTAATATTTATTTTTAATATAAAATAGTCCAGGCAGTTGTTTTTCCTTGTAGGCAATACGTGGCCTGGAAGTATGCCATGCATTGCTAACATATTGAGGTATGCCAGTTTTTTTTTTTTTTTTTTTTTTTAATTTATTAATCACAAAAAATATACAAAGAATAGGCTTACATAGCTATTCTCGCCAAACTTTTACGTTTGATGGCGAGACACGCTCGATTTTCAACATAATATCTTCTAAGTATACTACTAATTTACTTATAATATTGATTATACACATTTATTAAGTATTTTTTACACTATAATTATACCCAATACAGGCACTAATTAAAACCATGATATACTTCTGTTATAAATAAACTGCTACTCCATTGATAATTCATCAAGAAACAACTGTTTAAGTTTTGATTTCAACACATTTTACTGAGTTGCGGACTCCTCTCAAAAGTTCAAATTTATTAAATATCTTAGGTATTAGAAATTTTGATAATCTTTCCCATAATAATTATTCATTCTCGGTTTAACAAGCATTTTACATTTTACACTTCTTGTATCATATTTATTATTAACATATCTTTTATAATCGTTACTATAGTAGTAACGTATGCCTATTAAGTATTCGATTTTTTTGTCTACAGGCAGTATTTTACAAATTGGAAATAAGTTATTATAGTCCTGTCCACAATTATCTTTAACTTTTTTGGTCACTAGGTACTTAATCAGCCTTATTTGTAAATTTTTAATATTTTTTAAATAGGTGCAAAACGTCCGCCCATATACAATAAGTCCATAGCTAATCAGTGAGTCAGCAAGCGCATAATACACAATGCGTAATGTATATTTGTACGTTCGTGTGATTGTTCAATGGTTTTATTGATAATATTAATATTAATATCACCGGTAATAACAACATTTTCATGTCCTTTTATAGTGTCTGAACGTCTGCTCAATGAGTTTGTAAAAATTTCAGCATTTCTAATCGAAGGCGACCGATAAATGCAAAGAATTGTATAGCTGGGTAATACAACTTGCATGCATGACGCATTTTATACTAATTTAATTTTTTTCATATTGCTTTTATGTGTGTTTTTTACATAAACGACCACCCCATCACACTGATTAATATGATTTGTAGTCGAGAAGGAGGTATAATTATTCAACTGCGGTATTGCTTCATTACCGTCAAGTCTACATTCACTTAATACCAACAAGTCCACCTCAAAGTTAAAGTTCGGTAGAGAAATGTAAAAGTTGTCAAATTTTTTAAATATGCTTCGGATATTTAGTGCGATTATAAATGAAGTCAGTGTTTTTTACGTAATGCAATATTTTCGAGAAGTTATGAATTGATTCCACTTTTGACTGTACAACTTGGATTTTATCTATTACTCCCAGATTAATGAGAGAACTATCCATTTTTGTTTCCGTATATAAGGCTGATTTGACGTACCATAAGGAATTGATTTAGTTGTATTAATATTACAATTTCTTTTGATTTACTTATAATTTGGTACGGAAAATATATAAATATTGTAAGTATGTGCATTGTGTGTGTTTGTGTTGTGTATTATGTATTTGTGTATATTTTTACATAATGGGCTTTGCCCGAATATAGTGCAAATTAACTTAGTCGAAGCAAATAATGGAATATAACTAATATTGAACAACAAAGAGAAATGTCTAATGCCTACCGTATAAGGCTCAACCTATAGTCATGTTTTCCGCATCAAGATATTTACTTGGGCTTCACTTTTAACCGCTATTACAGAGGATGCGTCATGCTCTCGCAGGTACACTCGGCCATATGCAGTCCAACAATATTTGAAGGTATTTTTTTTGGCGAGTTCCCGTGCTAAAAAGTACAGACGAGCCCCTTTGGCGGTTACCTGCTCCGACACGAAAATAGGCGTATCTTCATTCCTATTAAAGGCAAGATTTTTGGCGCAGAGCTTTTGTTTATTTTTCCTATTGAAGGCCTTACACATAGCCAAGAGTTCTATCTTCACGATTGAGGACGAGGTCTCGAATATGATTGGTGAGTCACCCTTCGCACCCTTTTTTCATTTTACTCGAAAGATGTCCATGATATGTCTTTCATTAAGTTTGCATCCGAGTGTTTTTGACAATGTCATCACCATTCCTATCAAGTTTCCATTTGTTTTCACACAAAACTTTTCTTTCTAGAAGGATTAGAAATATCAGACGAATTTGATAATAACCTGTTTAAATTTATTAGGTTAAAATAAAATGATCCTCCATTACGAATATGATTTTTCTTCCCAAATATCTTACCAGAAAGTGTCCACTCAGTTAAAAAATCAAAGCGGAAACTCTATGCAAAAATGTTGGAGGTAAATCTCACAGACACTAGCAGCATTCATTAACCTAATGACTTCTTTTCAATCCGCATACCAAGTTTAATAAGAATAAGCATCTCTTTCAAGAAATGCATATCATGTAATGAATTTTTAGAAAGCCCTATGTCCTGCAGGGTACTTAAAAGAGCTGATGAATGATAATGATGGTGATCAAGCTGAGATCAGCTTAATTTGGAAAATAATCTCCCTTACGACAAAAAGAAGATGGATTTACACTTGTAATAGAAGGTTTACCTAGTACACATCATGTTTTTCATGGAATAGAGGCTTCACCTAGAAACATTATTCCTTGTTCTGATCGTCGCTTAAAGAGAAGCTAACTATTTCAGTTTAAATTTGATATAGTCTTTTTGATTCGCCTTTTCTGTTAGAAGAAATTTCAATTAAGTGGATTTACTTCTTAAAAAGCACATAAATAATGATTTCTTATATTTACGCGAACACTACACATTGAATTAAACTACTTTTACGGATTATATCGGGTTTAATTAACTTATTTTATTAATTCCCGACGTTTCGGGTGCTTTACAGCACCCATGGTCACGGGGGACTGAGGTGATTGACGTCCCAATGTCAAAGTTAATCCGGAGTACCTTCAGCTTTTTTATTTATTAATTTTGGTCCGATCTACGCAGAATGAACTAACTGTGTCTTGAAGTCTTGCAGTGGTATGCTTGGGTTTAGTTTTAATTTTATTAATTACAGGATCCCAAGCAGGTGTTAGTACCAACCTCCTCTCTATTGAAATTAGGATGTTTTTAATTTCAATAGCCTCACATATCATCCTTGGCAGGAATCGATGTTCTTTCGCGAGAATCTGTGGTTTATCAAATCTAATGTAATGGCGGGGCCGCCTAGGATATGATCACAAACTGCAGACTTCCCGGAACGTTGGTGCTTCACGTCAGCTATGTGTTCTTTTACGCGGGTTTTAATAGATCGTTTTGTTTGCCCTATATATGAGAGACCACATTCACAATCAAGCTTGTACACTCCTGCATCTTGTAGAGGAATATTGCACTTGACGGATGGTAAGAACTGACTAATCTTCTTCGGCGGCTTGAAGAATGTTCTTATAGAAGCTCGCTTCAAGATGTAGCCAATCTTGTCTGTGACACCTCTGACATATGGTAGTACAGCAGGCACACGCTCGACTGTGGCCGGCTTCACTCGGTCACTGTGACGTAGGCGCGGGACCCGAAGCTTGTTGTCGTGCAGAACCTGCTTGACGTGCTGAAGCTCGGCGGCCAGGTGTTTGCTGTCACAGATCCCTCGTGCTCTCTGTAACAAAGATTTGCCCACGGTAGCCAACTGTGAAGGATGATGGTGGGATTCACCATTTAAATATCTGTTTGTATGGGTCTTTTTTCTATACACGGTGTGACCTATGGTGTTGTTAGGATTTCGAATGACTAATACATCTAGGAAAGCTAAAGAATTATTTGCCTCTAACTCCATAGTAAATTGAATTTTAGAGTTTATGGAATTAAGATGTTCTAAAAATGCAGTTACTTTGTCTGATGGTAAAATTGTGAAAGTATCGTCTACGTACCGCTTGTAGAACCTTGGAGTTACTGATGCAGTAAGCAGGGCTTTCTCCTCAAAGTTCTCCATGAAAATATCGGCGACAATGGGAGATATCGGTGAGCCCATTGCAACACCATCTACTTGCTTGTAAAACTCTTCCTTCCACAATAGATAGCCAGATGTAAGGCAATGTCTAAGCAATACTGCATATTCTGCTGGCATGTTGTTTTCCTCTAGTTTCCTAGTTACAATTGAGATGCAGTCTTCAACAGGTAGGCATGTAAATAGAGACTGAACATCAAAACTGACCATAGTTTCATTGTCAGTAAGACATAGGTCTTTTATCTCACTAACAAAATGGTATGAATCCTTAGTGTGTGCTCTTGTGTGTCCTCTGAGTGGTGATAGTGTTTTTGCTAAGAGTTGAACCAATCTGTAAGTTGGCAAATCGATCTGACTCACTATTGGACGTAATGGAGCGTTCGGTTTGTGTATTTTTGGTAACCCATACAACTTCGGTGGTTTGGCATACGCAGGTATTATCGAATTGACGTCTAGATTCAATTTCTTGGAGTATTTCTTAATTAGATCGCTAGTTGTTTTAAGCGTATTAGTTGTATATTTGTATATTTGATAAACCACAGATTCTCGCGAAAGAACATCGATTCCTGCCAAGGATGATACGTGAGGCTATTGAAATTAAAAAACATCCTAATTTCAATAGAGAGGGAGGCTGGGTACTACCACCTGCTTGGGATCCTGTAATTAATAAAATTAAAACTAAACCCAAGCATACCACTGCAAGACTTCAAGACACAGTTAGTTCATTCTGCGTAGATCGGACCAAAATTAATAAATAAAAAAGCTGAAGGTACTCCGGATTAACTTTGACATTGGGACGTCAATCACCTCAGTCCCCCGTGACCATGGGTGCTGTAAAGCACCCGAAACGTCGGGAATTAATAAAATAAGTTAATTAAACGCGATATAATCCGTAAAAGTAGTTTAATTCAAAGCACATAAATAATTTATAAAAATTATACTAAGTTGAACCTCTTATATAAAATTTTCAAACTGATAATTTATTCGCAATAGTTCTGTCATTTCTTATCAAATAGTCAAATAATCCCATTTGATTACACAGATTTTAATATCCTGAGATGTAATAGAATATTCAGAATGTAAATTTTAACATAATAAAGTAATAAGCAACAGTGAGTTATTTTCGTATACTAATTTAATAGGTGAAATATATTTTTATATTAAAAAGTCAAACGTACTTAAAGCCCACCTGATGGTAAGTGGCTAGTGCAGCCCATAGACACCTTCAACCAACTTCAAGCAAAGAAGGCTATAGAGGCATTGTCACCATTGAGGATGAAGATGGAATGCCTCAGAGCCTGTAATTATACTGGCTCACACCGAAACCACACTTTCAGTGCTGTGTCACTGCACGCACTGCTGCTTGGCGGCAGAAATAAATTATTAATTATTTATTAAAATTTAAATATTTATTACAGCGTATTTACTCCAAAAGAGGTATAATATTTTTTTTTTTTTTTTTATAGAATAGGGTGACAAACGAGCACACAGTCCACCTGATGGTAAGTGGATGATGTGGCCCATAGACATCTACATTTATCCTCAATTAAGAATCAAAAAGCAGATGCGTTGTCACCCTTGAGGACTAAGATGGAATGCCTCTTTTCCAGTAAAAAGGGTCTCCGGTTCTCTACACTCACCATACGAAACACAGCAGCATGAAGCTGCTATTTTACGCTGGTATTCTGTGAGAGCGTGGTCCTTCCCCGGTCGAGCCGACCCATTCGTGCTACAACCATAATATAGCTGCAGCGTGGCTCTACCACGTAAATGAAATATTATTTTGTTGAATAAATAGCAAGTAAAAGTTTTTCAGCGTAAGTTTGCTTGGAGTATTAAAATCATGGTGTGGTTCCCGATAAGGGTAAAACGATAAAATATAACTTAGGTTTCGTGCGTTTTTTAGTTAAATATTTATATTAAATAAACGAAAAAAATCTTTTTAAACAAAAATGATTTTTGTAAACCTTGAATCTTGTGTAACGATGAATTTGCATTAGGTTGAAAGCCAGAATGTAGGAAAGAAAACATCTCAAAGGATACAAAATTTACGGTGTCATTGTATATTGAAGGAAACAATTCCAATCACGAGAGTTGGGCACTTCACATATTATTTGTAGCAAGAATTTGTGTCACAGTCCCACATCGTCTTATGTATAAGCTAAGGAATTCGAAACCCTATATCATTATATAGGGTTTGCAGGAGTTGTTTATGCAATCTCTTAACTGTTTATAACATTTTATAGATTGCATAAACAACTCCATCGCTTTGGTATTGTATATGTTTATTAACGATTTTACGATTCATATTAATAAAATTTTGTTATGTTAGCATTTTTATGACAGTTTAAAGCAACAGTTGAAATGACAGCATTCGTCAAAGAGAATATAATCACTACGTTTAGCATTCGTACCCGTAAATGGAGTGTAGGGCCACATGAGTAAAGAAACCGTACAGACACATAAGAAACCGTACAGAGGCAAAGCTTCTAAGGAGCTGTCAAAATGTTTACCTATTTTGATAGGGTTGGCACAAGAGGATAAAATTAAATAAACAAAACGTTTATTAGCTTTAATTATAAACTTAAGATAGAATATTTTTTTTAAAACTACTTATTCTGAATATTTTATTTTATAATTTTTGTTCTTCAACAATTTGTTGTGCCTTTTGATTGAATGGTAAATTATGAATCTAATGTAAAGTTTTTAATAATCTATTGGAAAGCACTCGCATGGCATAACAAATGTATTTTATTTAATTTTGATGAAAAAAATAAAAATAGTGATGATGATTTTTACAAGAAATAAAAAAAACAGAATCAGATCGACTTTCATTAATAACTTTTAAACGGTGTAAAAGTTCAATAACAAAAATCAATAGGGATCCTCCTTAGAATATATGGAATCTTATTTAATACTATATATTTCAATCTATTGCTTACATTTCTAATAAGCGAGAAGACTCACCGACACATAGACCAACAGACGGCAGTTCATATATTTTTTCAATTACATTTTTTGTTATGTAATCTAAAGTGAATCAATTAGAAAATAAACTAATCTTATAATTCAATGTCTGTAGTTATTGTACCGTTATTAATAATGGCTGATAAAAAATCTTTTCCCATATTTATAGGTTGTTTAGATCTATTAACGTTCAATTTTATTTTTAAAATTTGTGGTGTTTGAGACAACATTTTCTATACAAATATCCCGACACAGACAAACCATTTTTTTCTGGTAAATCAAATCGATAATTATTTGTTCCTACTGTTAACACAGTAACATCGTCAGGTTGCGGTGATGGTGTATTAAAAATACGACAATCGTCTGGTTTCATATGTAACATATCGAAATCGTATTCGCAATTAGTAGTTTCAAGTTTCCTTAAGATATTGGTTATGAACATCTTATTGAAAGCAATACTAATTTGTCGCCATGTTGGTTCCTGGCAGTTACCACCCGCCTGTCTGACTTTGCCAAAGAGATTTTCGACACAATTTTGATTGAGACGTCTCGTAAACATAATTTAATTTAATTTCTTTTGATTTTAATTCTTCATGAAATTTTATTAAAGATTTTATGGACACGTGACATCCGTGAATGAAATTCATGCTATTTGTAACGTCTTTCTGCCTATCACTTGTTATTAATTTTAAGTTCCTGAAGAATTTTAGCGTTTCTTCTGAAAACTCAATTTGATAACCATCGTATCGAAAAGCTGTTTTATAATTATTAGGAGATCACAGTGTACTCGAGTTTAATAAATCAAACAATTTATTAATTTTATTAAAAAATCAGCGGTATCTCTTACGGCAACCTCGATAAGATTTAAATCTACGTAGGTAGAATTCGTAAATCGTATTAGTAAACCGTATTTACACTTTTTTATATTTCATTCGATACGAATTATTCTTGATACTTATTATGTTTTACATAACCCTGAGTTTGAGCATTGGCCGAGCCGGTTTAAAGCAGTTTCTCTCTACGTGACGAGCCGCCAGTGCTTACGCACACACGCGCCTCAAGCTTATAGTAGTGTACCTATCATAGCGCGGTTGTATGAAGCTTTGCCTCTACGGTACGGTACGGTTTCTTTACTCATGTGGTAGGGCGGCCCCCTCAGATACAGTAACGACCTGGTAATATATGCAGGAAGTTGTTAGATCAGGTGGCTCAGGGCTATGATTTGTAGCTTTAATTGGGAGAGACCACTGTTTATCAGTAGACTTGTAAAGGACTGTAGTGATGACGATGGTGACTATTGCCAGATTTCTGTAAAATATAGCATAAATATATTGAATTATTTAGAGTCAAAAAGTTCACATAGTTGTCTTTGCAAGAACGCAATACATAAATTAACAAAAATAATTTTAACGCTGCTTTATTTTTATATTTCTAATAAAAATTTGTACTGCCTTTTTCTATCAGAGTTTTCAATCATTATAATTTTTTTAATTTGTTCGCTACGGGAACAGCCTTCGCAGCGCGTCAAAAGGCATTAAAAATATTAGTTCTGCCTGTCGATATGGTACTATTTTAAACTATATGGAAGAGCTATTAGGTATATTGAAATTACTAAATTGTATCGACCAGTCTCATGTGCTCAATAATAGTACATATTGATATTAGTTTGAGGTATTTGTTAAGTTGCTAAAGAGTTCAGTTTAACATTAATGGTGTCTATAAAGCCTTAGGCTTAGAGTTCTAGGAAGAAGTAGTTGCTTCTGGGGCAACCGTGCCCTTCATTGCCAGGCGTTTGACCAAGGCGTTAGAGGCGCGTGCTGAGGGAGTAGGAGGGCTTACGGATTATAATATGTTTATGTAATGGAGATATAGTGCAAGCTAGAGGAAAAAAAGGGCTCCCCCACATGTTTTAGCCTAGATGTTGGCAGAGTTTTAGAAATGGCTGTTAGTCCTGGAAATGCTGGTTCAAGCGCAGATTAACTTACTAACCACTGGGACTAGGATTTAACATGTTTAAATTAGCTGGAGAGACATTCTTATGATAATTATATTAATAAAATCTTGATAAAATGTTCCTCTGGATACCTATTAATAGAATAATATTCTATTCTACCTATCTATTACACCCTATAAAAGTTCACTGCTGAACATAGGCCTCCCCCATAGATTGCCTCATAGGGGGGATTTTGCCATTGTTAACACGCTTGGCAGGCGGCTTGGCAACCGCAGTTTTTTTATTTTATTCTGCTATTATCAGGAAGATGCTGCTGTCCATCTCCTGTTTCAATTTCCCTCCGTGGTCTCTGACGACACCCACGGGACGATATGGGGTATTGGGTATTCTTACAACGCCACTACACGGTACAGAATAATATTAATATATTAAAATACTTTTAATTTATTTGTGTTAAATTTCTTACCATGAAAATTATATATAAAACACTTCCATAATACGAGTATAAAATCATAATTTTAGTATAAATAATATAACAATAACATGTTCCATAAAGTTCACTATGAGCCTTCCTTTTTTATTTTGTTTATTTTGCGTTTTATGCGCTCTGTGTACGCGGCTACTATGTTTGTCAAAAGTGGCAAGGCTGAAGACTTTTCATCGTCTTTTACTCCTACTTCCGCACAAAGTTCTGCCCTAGTTCGTTTCTCTTCAGGCATAGCAGCCTCAGATGTCATTACAGTTGCAGTATACAGGTAACCGTTCCATTCCAGGTATTCTTTTATTAAATCATTAATTAACAAGACTTCATCGGGTGGCACAGGAGCATAAAATTTATGACAATCCTTATTGTTTGAAAGTTGTTGTTCTTGAAGTATTTCAATGACCTTTGCTCGCATCTGTAATAAGTAAAATTAAAAAAAGTAGAGGTTCAGAATTTAAATTAAATTAGCATTCGTTGAGAGGCGACACTTATTATATTATCGTCAAATGTTGTGAAATTACAGTGGCAGTGATAATACACAAAATTGTAATTTTAAAATCTTTAAATAAGAACATTTTTTATATAATAAGGGTGACAAACTAGCACACGTTATATACGGCCTATATACACCTACATCTATCCTCGATTATGAGTCAAAATATGCCTCAAACAAGGAAAAATATTTTCTTTTTTACCTAAATTGTTATTCCTTTATAGCATCACAAACATTTAATGCAACTTTACTTTTCAAAAGACTTTTGAAACATGAATACATTGGAAACGCTCTCCTCTTAAAAATTGCAGAGTGGAAGAGTTTACTGCTGAGTAATGAGAGAGAATTCTTGAGAGAATTTGCCATATCCCTAACGCATGGAAGGCGATTGGCAATCGTAGTGTCAGATGCCTTGTACTTTTGATGACGCTACATGTAACAAGTTTAGGTATTTTACTTATATAGGCTTATATAGGATTTTTAGTCTGCTTTCTGTCCGACATTATAAAATTTTGATTTCTTTATGCATTATAGCATTTCCAATAGTCGTCTCTCATGATACCCATAGGATGGAATGGAATGATGTAGTCTCTATTGTCTTACGGCACCTCGAAATGGCAATAATGTAAAAAGCAGAATGATAGTTAAATTTGAATTAATGTGAAAGTAATCTGAAACATCCGTTGATTGTATATTTACGATGTATTTATGAAGTTATATTTTCTTAGTAAACATATTAAAAACACTTCTTCATCTTCTTCATCTGCCTGCAAAAGTTCACTGTTGGTCATGGGCCTCTCACGTTAGGAGCATTTGCCCTAATCGCCACTCTTGGTAACGCAGTGCCATATGTCTCGCTTTTTGACGCTGCTGACCATCCATGGTAGAATAATCTATATTCTACTTCTGAAGATGCGAGATAGTTATACCGTCATCTATCTATAGGACAAGAGGCGATGAGAGATTCGCTTAGACCGACATCACACGGCAAATTAAAACACTTTCATTATTTAAAAGAAATTAAATTACATTTATTTACTAAATTATGCAGTATGTTACCTCAGCTTGTACATTGTTTAAGTAACCACAGTTTCGTAATAACGTTTTTATAGCGTCCAAGAGCTCTTTATCTGATATTGCTTTAGATGCATTCATTTTGAATGGAATATTAGTTTCTTTTTATATTTCTCCTCTTTATTAATAAACGAGACCGAAGATTTTTAATCGTTTTGGATTATTATTTACACGGTGAGACATTGATTTGAAATGTATTTGACAATTTCAAGTCAGTACTAAACGTAGTGATTATAATATACTCTTTGGTATTTCAATATTTTATATGGTCAATATTTTAGAAAAAAATCATTTATATATATCCTCAATATTTAGAAAGCAAGTGAATAAAAACTTTTTTAGTAAATTGAATTTTTATTGCAATTTAATCATAAACTTAACTAGAGGCTCATCTGTCACACTTAGGTAAACGTAGTGATTATATTCTCTTTGCACTTAGGTACTTCTATAAGAGAAATCAAACCCGGAAGCAAGTAGTAAAATTAAAAAATTTGTACAATCGACTTCAATATAAATATAATGAGAATATCAGAATATAAAAGTTTTAATGAAATTTTTATATTTTGCAAATATGATATTGAAATGATTCTATATTTTAAACAGTGTAAAACATAAATTTTAATTTCACTTATTAACACCCCAGCCACTCACAGAACAATTAACCACTGTTGAAGAAAATTGTATTTATTAAACATAACCAAGACTAAACTAAAAAAAGAATCTAAAATACTGAGAAGCTCTTTCCTTGCGTGCTGACTTGTGACGAACTCTCCTTTAAAATCAGTCAGTCATGAGATTTGCTATTTTTTTCTATCTTACTATATTCCCTTAAGAAATTTTCTTCTCCCTTGCACGCTATGGCCGTCTAGCCGTCTACCACTATCCTAAGTTTATGGTTTTTATCGTGTTAATTTTAACAAATTTCAAGCTCCTCATATCACAAATGCTTGTAGCAGCAATGTTCATATGGCTGCAAGGCGAATTTGAAGATTAGGTTAAGCAGACACAATTTTGAAGTCATAAAGAATTATTGTCCTATATGTCGGACACTTAAACTAATAATATTCACTCTTGTGATTTGTAGTGACAAATATATGTGATTTTATAGAAAAATAAACAAAATCCATTTATTTTAACAGTTTTTATAACAATGCAGTGAACAGTATGTAATAAAAGTGAGTTCCAGACACGTCGGATTACATCTACATATACACAGTTGTGTTTTACAAGTTAGTTATATTTTTATGTGTTGACGCGTGGTTGATAACCTCAACTTTAGTACTAACAAAGTATTATAGCAATAACAAATTGAAAATTCTATATAATCCGTTATAAATACTGGTATACTTCATATAGGGCAGTAGGATAATACAACTTTTTCTTTACATGCCGTCAGCTACGCGTGATTTTGGATGCTTTGGAAATCATTTCTGATGACGAAGAAGGTAATAGAGAAAGAGTGATTCTCCCTCCTCCTGTTGATTGTGACTGTCCCACTAATAATGAAAATTTGGGCGAAGAACGTAATGTGAAGGTGAACAACTAGCCAAGGAACATACTAATTCAACCGGTAGAAGTATCAATACAAGGACAGGTTCCAGTGAGTGATACAGATGAAGGACCTTTTGATTCTTCAGGTGGAACAAAACGCAGGCGAACCTACGCGTGGAGAAGACGGGACTTGGAAAAAATGTAGTGAATTTGCCTGTGTTTCAAGGAGCTTTCCAAGATAAGCACCCAAGTGAGTGGTTTGAAATCTTCATAAATGAAGATGTTATTTCCTTCTTGGTGTCAGAGAGTAACATATATATCGACAAAAATAATTTGCCTAGAGACATAACCGCTGAGGATATGTCTCATAAGTGTTGCATTGGCATATTGCTGGTTTGTCTCCCGCGAAGAAGAAAGTATTGCGAAAACTCTCCTGATACAAACGCATGAGTTTATCAGTTCTGCTATGACTAGGGATAGATTTGACTTTATTTTTTGTCACCTTCATGTCAATGATAATCTGGATCTGCAAAACAAATATACAAAGGTACGCCCATTTGTAACACTTCTAGGACTTTTCTCCTCTCGAAGAGCATTACAGTATAAATAATCCCTTATTATGTGAGGCATAGCTGCAAAGAGCACATAATAGGTAAACCTATTAGGTACGGGTTCAAGTCTTGGGTTGGGGTGTATGTACTAATATTGTAGATGGAGCCATATCAGGGTGCTACTACTATATGCAATCCAATATATAAAGAATTGGTCCTGGGTGCAAAAAGAGGGCCAAGCCGAGCCTCCCAACATGAACATGCTGATATTCGAAAATACCAAATCGATCACCTGGTTATTCCTCAATCAAAGCAAACATGCTGCCGTCAATGTCATAAGAAATATTTGACACATTGCAAAAAATGTGTGTCAAGTGTTTTGAAACATAAAATTCATAAATAATGTTACAAATCTATAGTTACCTAATAAAAACAAATTTTTTAACCTGTTGTAACCATTGCTTGATTTTTTTTACGTTTACATGCTATTTTGCCATATGATCTTTTATTTCCCCTTATTATCCTACTGTCCTACAAATAGGATGGCTATTTCCCTGAAAGCCGTACAGTCAATATTTTTTCAATAGTTTTTTTTATATAACAAAAGGTCTATAAAACCAAACAATATTAATTTTTTCAAAGTTTTCAGAAAATAATTGTTTCAGGCTTATCTGGGTTAAATATAGAGCGACAAGTGCACGGCAGCAGCACGCAACGTTTTCAGGACAACGTTTACCGTTGTATTAGAAATATTACTTCCCTATTTCTAATACAACGGTAGGTACGCTAAATTAGTAAAAATTACCTTCAATAAATTATGATTTCTTATCATACCTAGGCATCCGACTGATGTATTCGAAAAAAAAACAGGAAATCGATAATTTTAATTGGTGCGAGACAAACATTCCAAGAGCAGGTAAAAAGCTTTATTTCGCTTAGTTCATTGTGCCGCATTCTTCTGTCTCTTGCTGTCATTGCTAGCCATTTATGCAGGACATTGAGATATTATGTACCTTTTGGTAAAGAGTTCATAATAGTGTTCCATAATAGATACGTAAATACCAAGATTTTGAATCACGAGTGTTTGCGCAAGCATAGGTGCACTGTCTGTTCCCTCAATCTCATAGTTCGACTGGACGGTAATCCGACACAAATATAGAGAGATCAGACGCAACCAACGGTTTTAAATGCTTTCTGAGACACATGGATGAAACACACTAAAATCACCGCTCCGGGCTGCTACTGAAAAACCCAACTGATTTTGAGCCTGATTACACCTATTATAAATTAAAAGGTCAAAACACTTTCCTCGGTTTAATTTAGTTTTATTTTTTGTTTGCAGGATGAGACATAATAAAGATACGTAATTTCATTTTCATTTTGTTAATGTAATTAGGTACTTAACTTTAGATAGGCATAGGATTGTAGTTTTCATTTCAAATATTTTTAATATTAATGGAAATATGGTGCCTCATACCACAGTACAGATAATTGGTGATAGAGCTTGCTTATTTCGGGAAATTTCTTATCTGTTGTATAGAAAGAAACCAAGTGTTGGCTAGAGAAATTCGGTAGTAAATTGTGGATAACGTTATTGCGGTCATTTTATTGTTTATTTAAAATACTTTGAAATACAGGCTTATAGTTCGCCAAATTCGTTTCTTGGTTCGATCGTGCCGTTCGTTAGTTTGTCTGATTGACTGACTTACTGAGTGTTTCTATCCAGATTAATATCTTTCTAGATCTTCGCGATATTTAAAAGTACAAATAAATCATTATCAATTATCATATGAAAAGTACTAATTCCACGCGAACAAAGTCGCGGGCACACACCTTCACACTATGCTATACTATATATAGTATATAGTATTGGATTGCTTGCGTATGAAGCATGATGTTATACTATATAGCAGAATAGTATAGCGTGTGTACGAGACTTAATGTTGACTTCATTAATTTTAATAATTAACGAGATATTGGTCGTAAATGCTAATATATAGTAGATATTGGCATTAACCATTCTAGATGGAGTGACGACCTGGTAAGACACGCAGGAAGTCAAGTCGAGTCACCTGCTCAGGACCGTGCTTTGTGGCATTCCTTGGGGGAGGCCTATCTTCAGGAGTGGACTTTTGAAGGGCTGTGATGATGATGATAATGATGATTATGAATAACTACTGTAGAAAATCAACTTGGTTAATGGTATTTTTAAAACGGTGGTAGATAAAAAAAATATGTTTGACAACCTAAATTTTTATTTCCCACACGGAAGAAACAGAACAATATTTCGTTTATTTCATTCATATCTTAAATCTCATATTATATCTTAAAATATTGCTAAGACTTATGCCTTTAAGTGAAACTTTATTACCATTATACCATTTATACACAAATGCTGATGCAGAATAACATTAAAAATATAATCTTTCCAATTCTTCAAGATGTTAAAATATTTTTGATAATAGCCAACAAAACCCTGAGTTTTCTATAGTAATTTTCATCCCAGCGGAAATGAACAAGCATTAAATTATCAGCACACGAAGTAGCAACATCTCGGAAAAGTGGCGTCGTTGGAATCAATAAAACATTTTGATACACTTGGGAGTATCTATCAGGTACGCAACAATATACAAACTGTATTTTGTTGTTTGTTTACTTCTAAGAATAGTAGTGTCCATTGAACCGAAGTAGATGTTTGCCAATAATAATTTTAGATTGTGCATAGTGCAACTGAAAAACTCGATAAATGTCTCATAAATTGCAAATCGCCCTGGTTACGACGAGGCGCCCTTATGGATTGAGAGACGTCAACGTGCGTCCCCTATAGAAAAATCATCGAATTGAAGCGGTGGTACACGTACGCTGCGACCCACAGATCACGAGCACTGCTGTGACCATGCTAACGGAGAAACAGTGTGAGAACTCGGTCATTGCAAAAGGGAGTAACGCATTAATATTTAATTTTAATTCAGATTATAAAAAAGCGCCGTTTTTCTCGAAGACTTATGGAGTGGTAGTATAAGTGTACGGTGTTGAAGCAGTGAGTAAAAATGTGTGTTTGAATGGTTTGAGCACTTAGAGAAACAGCTATAGCAAAGCATCCGGTGGGTTCGACCAGAACTGTAAGCTGTAACAGAGTGAACAGTAGAGTTTCCACGACAACACTCGTCCTTACTTTTCGATCCGCTCAAATTTCTCGCTCAACGCAAGGTGTATTTCAACACATTCTTTTTATTCGTATTTGGAAGCAGATTTCTTTTTGTTTTCCCGCTTTAAATTAAGAAATGCTTACGCCTCGCAGAATTGCAGATATCCAACAACGCGTGACTTCGGTTTTTCGAGCGATACCACAAGAAAACTTTGTTGCAAGTTTCCAACTTTTACAACCGACGTCAGAAGTATGTTGCAGCTAAAGGTGATAACTTCGGAAGACAGTATTTTGTTTGTTATTCTAGTTTCCTTTATTTTCTGAGACTAGTCACCAAATCTTATAGATGTACTATGTGCTGTAAGGAAGAATTGACTGTCTTTCCATATCTTAATCACTTGGAGCTAGCTAATTTTAAGCACACACAAAAGTAATTACTTTATGTAATTGACCGTAATGGACCCAGTTGTCTGATATATGTGTTTCTGGCGACCTAAATTAAAATCCATTATCTCATAAATATAGGATTTTTCTCTCTTTTCCCACTTCACATGCACTAGTAAAAGGCAGAACCGTAACTCGTTTGAGAGTAACAGATCTGTGTTCGTCAGTCCTTTGCCCAGCGTGTTTAATATTGAGAAAGCCATAGAATACTACAGTACATAGAGAAAGCTCTCTAAGAATTTATTCCAATTTAATGTCTTAGCAGCGGAGTTGCTAAGTGTTTAGTAGCGGCGTTATGAGTCGCGGGATCGATGCCTGCATATGTTTTTTGCTCTTCATATAATAAAAATATGCATGCAAGCGTGGATGCTTACACGTACGCATGTGTGTATGTCAGTCTTTGTGTGTGTGTGGCAATAAGATATTTTAGTCATACACACAAATAGAGCTGCGTGTATGTCTAATAAATACCTCATGGAACCTGATCATCCAAGGGGGGATAAGAGCAATCTATGATTTAAAACCTAAGGAGTCGCTCAGACAAAAATTTAAGGAAATTAATATATTAACTTTGGCCTCTCAATACATTTATGAAAATGTAATGTACGTACACAAAAATAAAAGTAGTTATACAAAAATAAGTGATGTGCATTCTGTAAATACTAGGAACAAACACAAGCTAGTAGTACCAGTTACTCGACTCCACCGAGTCAGTAATTCATTCTTGGGGCGATGTATACGCTTTTACAACAAAATCCCAGAAAATATACAAAATTCGACCTGCTCAAAATTCAAAACTTTATTAAACATAGTTTGTATAAAAGGTTATTATAATGTTAAAGAATTTATGGATGATAATAACCCTAGAATGAGGTGTTCGCTGCCAGGCTGTTTCTAATTTGTTTTGTGTGGTTAATTGTGTAATATACATGATTGTAAGCTGTTATTTAAAAAAAAAGTCCCGCTGGGTTTCTTGCTGGTTCTTCCCAGGACAGAGGTTTTTTTTCGAACCAGTGAGACAAAAGAGTGACTTTCAATAAGTATTATTTATAATCTATATTGAATAAAAAAGTTTCTGTTTCTGTTTCTGTTTCTGTTTCTGTTTCCACTCGGAACGCTCAGACTGTATTTTTATATAAAAAATAGAAATTAAAATATGTCAACAATATATATTACATATTGTCGATATTTAATTTATTTGTTAACATATTCAACATGTTTATTTAATCACTAGCTTTTAACCCGCAACTTCACTTGCGTGGATTTCAATTTAGAAACCAAATTTAGCAAAATTCGATCACTTTTAGAGTCAACTCGGTGTCTGTGTCTCTATGTCAGTTTGTCAAAGAATTTTTTTGAATTCCCAAAGACTATTGGACCTAGATGATTGATAATTGGCGTAAATATATTATATGCTTCAGGAACACGTAAATAAATCAGTTTTTCAGAATTGCATTAATATTATACGTCTAGAAACATCTACAATTTTTTATATCGGGCGTGTCTTCCGATGTATCCATAAGAAAGATAAATTGTCTTGGAATCAAAATTCACTATTATTATTTACTCTTTACATTCATTCATAATTAAAGTTAATTTAGTTTTAACAAAATAATGACGATTTCGTGGTCTTATATGCGATATTTGATTTATATCATTGTTCCCATTTAATATTGATTGGCACCATAAAATAGATTCTGATATTTTTTCTACGGTCGAGTAGACTTCAAAATTTCATAAATGCAGTTCTATAATGATGAATACTACACAAGTAATAAAACAAATTTTAATAAATCACGTTACATTTTAACTTTTATTTAAGCGGGATGTACAAAACACATCTTTAGAAGAAAGTTCCATAAAAATTTGCGTAAAAGAACATATTGCTGATGTGAAGCACCGACGCTCCGAGAAGTCTGAAGTATGTCAATGTGTTTAGTATCGTCTCAACCATTATATCAGATCTGGTAGACAACAAATCCTCGCAATAGAACACCGATTCCTACCAAGGATAATTCGCGAGGCTATTGAAATTAACAACATCCTAACTTCGATATAGAAGATGGCTGGGTGCTACCATCTACTTGGGATCCCATAATTAATAAAATTAAATCCAAACCCAAGCATACTACTGCAAGACTTCAAAATACTGCAAGACTTCTAAAAGCTCGTCCTGCGTAGATCGGACCAAACATTATTACTTAAGAGTTGATTGTAGTCTTCGTAAACTATGACATCGGGACGTTAAACAACTCCCCCCCCCCCTCCATGGGTTCTTTAAAGTTCCCGAAACGTCAGGAATTAAAAGAAATAAAATTAAACACGATAAAATCCTTAACATTACTTTTATTGCAAATGAAGTTCTATTCGCAGTGAACATGGGTAGAACTATACCATATACTTCCGAACATAGTAGACACTCATGCTCGGAAGCAGAAAAATGTTCGCCATGTTGTGGCGGCGAAAGAGAATCCGCCACCTCATATCGTTCCGTGTGTGTCCTAAAAGGCGATAGAAGAAAACAAACAGGAGATGGGAAACATCATATTCCTGACAAAAGTTCAAAATAATAAAGGCTGCGGTTGCCAACCCGCCTGCCAAGCGTGGCAACTATAGCAAATATCCAGCCTATTTGACAATTTATGGGCGAGGCCTATGTTAAGTTCAGTGGACTTTTGATAGGATGTAATGATAACGATGATGTGTTCTATTCTTTCGAATCTTTGCTACCGTTAATATTTACGGTAGTGTGAAAACAAAAAAGTAACATCTCCGAAAATATGAATGAAATAAAAACAGCATAATTGCCCCATTAAAACTAAAAAAGTAGCAGCCTACATACATGTCACTACTGGGCACAGGCCACACAGCTTTTGGCCAAAAAAAGTGCCAACACGCGATCACCTCAACTGGGGAACTACTGGTAAAAAGGGAACAGATATGTTTCCTTTTTACCAGTAAATCGACATTTCAAATTGCAATTAACATGTAATATGTAAAAATATATAATAATGCTTATGTACTATTAAATTTACGTATGTATTAGTTTCATTACCGCCTTTGACAAGTCAAATAAAATAAACCTTTGTTTAAGTAAAATCTGATATCTTTGATATTTAAATTATTTTTTCGCAACAGCCTGTTCATTTACATATCTCATGTGAGCTATGAAATCAGGACTGTCACAAAAATCTTGATTTGTCTGATAATATGAAAACTCAAAAATACAAAAATTTTAAATGACAAACTGATTTATAAGTCTCATTAAAGGTATAAAAACTAAAGTATCAGCTTACATACGTCTCACTACTGTGCACAGGGCTCCTCATTACCTATAGTGTTTTGTGAGCAGAAAATTTCCTTCAATGCGTATTAACAGTTTTCACATTTCCACAAGTCAGAGCACATAGGCAGAATTGGCGAGAAACTAGTTCGCCTTCCTTCGGGAACCCGTGCATTCTGGTCTCTCGCCAAGGCTGTCCAAGGGAATTTCTGTAAGCCATCACTACCATCTCTGCACAGGGAGGACGACTCACTGGCCCACGCCGCAAAAGAGAAAGCCGACCTTTTAGGCTCACTTTTTGCGTCCAACTCTACTCTTGATGACGGGGAGAACACACCGCCGGCCATCCCGCGGTGTGAGTGCTCCATGCCGGATGTTCGGTTCTCACAGCGCTCGATTCGCAAAGCACTCCTCTCCCTGGACATCCACAAGTCAGTGGGCTGACGGAATCCCCAATTGTGCTGAGGACGTGTGCTCAGGTTGGCACCGGTTCTAACGCGTCTTTTCCGGTACTCCTACTACCTAGGCGTAGTCCCGAAATCATGGAAGACAGCTTTTGTCCAACCGATCCCTAAAAAAGGCGACCGCTCAGACCCGTCCAACTACAGGCCTATCGCCATCACCCCCTTGTTCTCCAAAATAATGGAATCCATTATAAACTGCCAGCTCATGCGGTACCTTGAGGATCACCAGCTGATTAGTGACCGCCAATACGGTTTTCGTCGGGGTCGATCAGCTGGTGATCTTCTGGTCTACCTCACTCATAGATGGGCGGAGGCAGTAGAGTCCAAGGGGGAGGCATTGGCCGTTAGTTTGGACATTGCGAAACTTTCGATCGGGTTTGCACAAAGCGCTTCTACGAAGCTCCTTCCTGGGCTTCCGAGAAATTGTGCAATTGGATCACCAGCTTTCTTGCAGATCGGAGCATCAAGGTCATTGTAGACGGTGCGCTCCGACTACTCCATTAATGCTGGTGTTCCACAAGGCTGCGATGCTATCACCAACGCTTTTTCTTCTGCATATCAATGATATGTTGCAAATCCGGTAGCATTCATTGCTATGCGGATGATACACTGGTGATGCTCTATACGCCGGCCGTGCGAATATTTCTCGGAAAAGGTCACTGAGTACCGGAACAAACTTGTGTCTGAAGTCAGTCTTTGCTGAACAAAGTCTTGGATTGGGGCGACTCAATCTAGTCAGTTTAATCCTCAGAAGACACAAATTTGCGCGTTTACCGCGAAAAGAACCCTTTGTCGTATCTCCTCAGTTTCACGGCACTCCTTGTTGCCTCAGCCAGTATCGGATCCTCGGCGTCGACATATCGAGTGACGCAGTTTCGCGGTCACTTGGAAGAGAAGGCCAAATTGGCCTCTAAAAGCTTGGCGTGCTCAGCAGAGCAGGACAGTATTTCATGCCGGCACAACGCCTGCAACTTTACAAGGCGCAGGTTCGGCCTCACATGGAATACTGTTCCCATCTCTGGGCTGGGGCTCCCAGTGCCAGCTCCTTCCACTTGACCGCATCCAGCGCAGAGCGGCTCGAATCGTCGACGACCGAGTCCTTTCCGATCGGCTCGATTCTTTGGCGCTGCGAAGAGATGTTGCATCTCTTTGCATTTTCTTTCGCATTTACCACGAAGTGCTCTGAGGAATTGTTCGGATTAATCCCAGCCGCCACATTTCACGAACGCACATCGCGGCAGAACTCTCGATACCATCCACACCATCTGGATGATTGGCGGTCCACCACTGTGCGATTTAGAAGATGTTTTCTTCCTCACAACTTCCTTGTGGAATAGTTTACCACCAGCGATTTTTCCGGACCGATACGACTTAGGGACCTTCGAAAAGAGCCTACTCCTTTTAAAAGGCCGGCAACGCATCTGCAATTCCTCTGGTTCCCCTGGTGTTGCAGTTGTTCATGGGCGGCAGTAGTCACTTACCATCAGGTGAGCCGCATGCTCGTTTGCCCCCTCTCCTATAAAAAAAAAAAAAAAACACTTTTTTAACTACTCAGACATTTAGGTTTGCCCACGATGTTATCATGGGCAAGCCTAAATGTCTGTTCACCGGATACATGGTAAGTCAGCACGTAAAATTTCCCATAACAGATTCATTTGTCCTCAAAGGACTCGTATACGTTTTGCTCTCTTGCCGTGATGAAATCTCACGGCGAGCTACACGGCGAGCTACATGGCTCTCGTATTTGTTTAAATAAAATTCATAAAAACTGAAACAAAGCTTTTGTACGATTTTTGACCATATGTACCTAGTAATTAGAAACCCAACGATGCCACGAACAATTCCATTAAATAGAGATAAAATCTCACAGTGCACTTAATTTTCAATTATTTACATCAGATAACTTGATAACATATGAAGTTGGTAAAATGAAACCTATGCCGACAGACACCCAATATATTCAACTAAAGAGCTTCTCTCTTAATCTCAGTTTTGTGTACACAGTACTGGATAATGTGCACACAAAACACACGTGTTGTGTATAACAGTGTTGTTAGCTATTTTGCCAAACGTGGTAATTGTGGTAAATCATCCTGATAATGGTCACCAGTGCTGAACGAATAAGTATTCAGTAGCATTCTAAAATTTAATTTTATCAGTTACTTATCATTAGTTTATTTAGCAGAAAGTAGAGGGCGCTATATTACATTAATACTATGAAAATCAAAACCATACTATCTAGTAATATCAGCTATAGAAGGTTGGGGTGCGACTGGCTCGAGAGACACCCCAAAGCCTCGAACATTTATTTGTTAAATTTATTTATTTATTAAATAAAATCTGTTTCTGTTATAAAAACACGCTATTAGCGACGCTAGCGGTGAAAAACTATTTGAAGATATGAATATCACGACATGGTCAACAAATAGTGATAAATATCATGAAATGAGACCATTTCATGAAATAATGATTTAATGAGAATTTTGCAATAATTGCAGGCAGACCAGTTTTAATCAGTTTACCATAGAATTATCTTTACAAACTTTATTTTAAACTTTATTTACAAATATGATATTAATTTGAAAAAAACACCCGTCATACCGCCTATTAACTAACATAATCATATATAATAGAAAATTAACATCTAAAGGAAGAAAAATACTTAACCTTCTTTTTTAAGCTCCGTAATAGTATAAAAAGTAGTCTATAAGTTGTAATGGGTTAATAACTACCTACATATGAAATTTAATGGAAATCGGTCCAGTAGTTTTTGCGTGAATCGGTAATACACAGGCAGACAGACATACAGACAGATAGACAGACAAAAATCCTAAAAACCACTAATTTGGCTTCAGAACCCTTTATTTAGTCCCCTGGGCTTGTTTTTTTCATGAGTATATTAGAATTACAGACACGACTTTTCTACAGATTTATTATATGTATAGATTCCATCGTTTTATACCATAATGTTGGTGTAATATTTGACTGTGTTTGTGATCACATATTAAAAAAGGTTTAAGCTGTTCTACAAAAATTATTATCTCATTTATTTAGGTGAGTTAAGTAGACAACAAATGGTGAGCGTGTGTTTTGAATTACCTTACGAACATATGGCTTTAGAAATGTGTTAACCTTTTTTTAAATTACAAATAAATTACAAAAAAATATTTTTTAAATTATAATGTATATTTATATACAAATCAGGAGATGGGCAGTAGTATCTTGCTAATAACGACTAAAAGTAAAAAAAAACTGCGGTTGCCAACCGGCTTGCTCAGCGTGGCAACTATGGCAAATATCTGCCCAATGAGGCAATCTATGGGGGACGCCTATGTTCAGCAGTGGAATTTGATACAAACGGCGTCGTCTGTTACCAAAGGGTCGCTGATTTAATGATTTCTTACATTTATGCAAACACTACACATTTAAATAAAACTAGTTTTTACGTATTTTATCGCGTATATTAACTTATTTTATATTCCCGACTTTTCGAGCACCTTACAATACCCATGGTTACGGGGAGGACTGAGGTATTTGACATCCCAATGTCATAGTTAACCACGGCTACCTCCAGATTAAAATTATAAATTTTTGTTCCGATCTACGCAGTATGAACTTATAGTATCTTGAAGTCTTGCAGTTGTATGCTTGGGTTGGGATTTAATTTTATTAATTATAGGATCACAAGCAGATGGTAGCACCCAGCCATCTTCTCTATTGAAATAAGGATGCTTTTTGATTTCAATAGCTCTCGAATCATCCTTGGAAGGAATTGGTGTTCTTTAGCGAGGATTTGTGGTCTATCAAATCTAATGTAGTGAAGGGGGCGAACCTGTACGTGTTTACAGACTGCATACTTCTCGGAGCGTCGATTCTTCACATCAGCTATGTGTTCTTTAACACGAGTTTTTATTGATCTTTTAGTTTGTCCTATATAAGAGAGACCACATTCACAATCAAGCTTGTACACTCCTGCATCTTGCAGAGGAACATTACACTTGACTGATGGCAAAAACTGACTAATCTTCTTCGGCGGCTTGAAGTATGTTTTAATGGAAGCACGCTTCAAGAAGAAGCCAATCTTGACAGTGACACCACTGACATACAGCAGGCACTCGTTCAGTAGCCGGCTTCACTCGTTGACTATGACGTAGGCGCGGGAGCCGAAGATTGTTGTCGTGCAAAACTTGCTTGACGTGTTGGGGCTCGGCGGCCAGGTGTTTACTGTTACAGATCCCTTGTGCTCTCTGAAACAAAGATTTACCCACGGTAGCTAACTGAAGTTAGCTACCGTGGGTAAAAGGTGAAGGATGAAATGAAGGGTGGAAGGTTAGCTAGGTGAAGGATGGTGGTGAGAATCACCGTTTAATTATCTATCTGTATGGGTCTTTTTTTCTATACACAGTGTGGTTAAAGGTGTTATCAGGATTCCGAATTACTAACACATCGAGAAAGCTAAATAATTGTTTGCCTCTAACTCCATTGCGAACTGAATTTTACAATGTATGGAGTTAAAATGGTCTAAAAATGCAGTTATTTCATCTAAAGGTAGAATTGTGAAAGTGTCGTCTACGTACCGCTTGTAGAATCTTGGATTTACGGGAGAAGTAAGCAGGGCTTACTCCTCAAAGTCTTCCATGAATGCCATTGGCGACAAAAGGAGATACAGGTGAGCCCATTGCCACACCATCGTTTTAATTTAGAGAACTTTGATACAATAATGTACGGCAGTCCCATCATACCTTACATAAGCGTGATTATACAAAATATATACTGATTAATTACTCGATCTGCATTTCAGAACGCAGCTCAGAAGTTGTGTGAAGCTTTCGGACGATGGTTGAAATAAAATATAATGCAACATTCCAACATTCATGTTTGTTAATATTCAGAGCGTCGAAAATCACTTTTCTTTTGGCCTCGTAGCGCATATATTCCACCAGTAAATGGTGTTCTTCTTCTGATCGCAGACCCCACAATAGATGAATTTGTATTTTTCATTAGGTATCCAAATTTATATTGTTAAATGTGTCCGGAATGAAGACGATGTGTTAGACCAACGATGTTTCTTTGAACTCCACTCTTAACCTACCAGGGTATACGAGGAAACTCACATTGCAAGGTCGTATACCATAATAAGTCGTTTGCTCGTGTTCTAAAAAAACCTAAAATTATAATTTATTTTGCGTTTTATGCGCTCTGTGTACGCCGCCACTATGTTTGTCAAAAGTGGCAAGGCTGAAGACTTTTCATCATCTTTTACTCCTACTTCCGCACAAAGTCCTGCCTTGTTCGTTTCTCTTTAGGCATAGCAGCCTCAGAGGTCATTACAGTTGCAGTATATAGGTAGCCATTCCATTCCAAGTATTTTTTTAATAAATTATTAATTAACAAAACTTTTTCAAGTGGTATAAGAGCATAAAATTTATGGCAAAACTTATTGTCTGAAAGTTGTTCTTGAAGTATTTCAATGACCTTTACTCGCATTTGTAATAAGAAAAAAATGCAACAAAAAAAAAGAAAAGAGGTTTAAATTGAAATTAAATCAGCGGTTAGCAGAATCGCCGAATTTATTTGTCCTGATACTAACTCGTTTAGAGGCGAAACACTTGTCGTATTATCGTCAGTGGTGTGACTTTCCTAGTAAGTTGGAGTTTGCGTTGGCAGTAATAATAATACACGCTATTGAGGGAGGGTGGGAGGTGCTCTTTAAACTATGTGAGACACGCCATTTTATTTTACATTCGGGGAGAAGATTTTTATCCACATCAATGTAAAGGATTTCTGCAACGATAAAATCCGTAAAACTAGTTTCATTTAAATGTGAAGTGTTTGCGTAAACATAAGAAATCATTAAGTTTTTAAGGCTTTTAAGTAAGAGGTGCAAGACGTCTGGTATTGCAATCGCTAATCTGCCTGCCAAGCGTGAAGCCAAATCGTTTATACAAAAGGAAAGGCCCAGGTCCAGCTGTGCACTTTTATGGGCTGATGAATAAGAAGAAACAATGGTTGTGAAATTTATTAATGACTAGCGATGCGCCCCGTCTTTGCCTGGATCTATTAATATGGCGTTAATTAGATTTAATATAGTTATCAAAAACCATTTACTTTATAAATTTTTCGATTTTTTAAAAAAATTGTCATGTTTATAGAATAAAATAAAGCCCAGATTAATCCTGCCATTGCTGTCTGTTAGTCAACTTACAATCGGTTTGGCCATTCCAAAGATTAGCCCGGACAGCCAGACAGGCATATATACAAACAGACAGACAGTCTGAAAAATATTTTAAAAATGGTTATTTATGTCTGAATGGTATGCAATTAGAGCATAATAAAATGCAGTTATTTCGTTATTAAAAACATACACTCCAATTTTATTTATATGTATAGATATAAGTACATAATACAAATCAAACATTTAGTGGCAAAAAGTATGTTTACATACTTTATGCCACTAAATCTAAGAAACACCTTATGCAAATAAGCTCCCTCAGCTTAATAAAATGAAGTTATTTTAGTCGTAATCGTAGTCGTAATTACAAACAGACTCTTTAATTTTATTTATATATGTAAAGGTAATACAATCCATGTTTATTTTAATTGGGGAAATGCCGACTTTTTTATATTACCAATCAAAAATAATAATTTATCTGGGAATCATAACAACTGTGTTAATAGCATTTAGACGCAGGAAAATTCCTACACTTTGTTTGACGTCTTGATGTCATGGTTAACACGTTTAGTTTGACTTAAAGAGCCTTACCACAATTTGTATTAAACTCTTGCACACGGGCTGGGTATGTTTTTTTTAAATTATAGAATTCCAGGAGATTGTTGCATCCAGCTAGGATCTCCTATTTCGAATTAAAATCCGTGTTGCTCGGTACCACACTCTCATCTATTAATTCCTTGAAGCAGCAACGAGAAAGCCAAACAAAAATAAGCATTTCATATTAATCCTTAACCTTCATACGATTCCCTTTTGTAATAGTAGAAAGCTAAGTTGTTCGTACTTACTTCAATATTCTTACTTTACTTTCTAAATAGACAGTTTTCACACTCAGATTTAGTTTTATTGCACATCTTGAACGCGAAGCGAAAGAGGTAATGCTTTACGTTCGAATTGAAAAGGTCTCGCCATCCACTTTCATTTAATTCAGTATATTATTATTAAAACGCACTAATTTGAAAACAAAAGCGCATTAATATTAAAAGAAAGCACTAATAAATTAAATAAATGCATTTATTTCAATTTTGCAATATGTAAAATTATAAAAAAAATCTTAAATTAAAAATGTTAAGAACCCCCGTAACAAAAAGAGCAGATGATCTTCAAACGGCTGAAAAGGATTTTCTTGAATCATAGCCATATGTGTAATAAGTACTTATACTAGTATTTATTACACATATATCATAACTAAGAACACTCTCGATCAAGTCATTTTTCAAACAAAAAACAAATTAAATCTAAATCGGTTCTTCCGTTTGGAGGCTACGATGCCACAGATAGACACAAAGATCCACAGATACACACATACACACGTTAAATATGTAACACCCCTCTTTTTCGTCGGGGTTTAAAAAGGTCCAATAAAATATATGTTTCCAAAATAACTCGAGAAAGACTGGACGAAATTACTTAATTTTTTTTCTATATATTTCAAGTAGTGGCGGCGTAAGAGAATCCATCACTCCATTTTTCTTCCTGTGGTTGTCGTAGGAGAAGACTTGGAAAGTATCAAAACACACTTATGGTTTCCGATAGATAGCAGTATAACAATCTTATTTACGCCAGGCGTCAATTACTCAGAAAAATAAAGAGATAGGGCAGTGTCAAAGGTTCTGGTATTACAATCTTCGATTCGCCCTATAACGACCATAATAATGATTTCACAAAGTAATATGGATGTTAAAAAGCACTCAACACTTAGTTATAATGTGCAAGTGATAAATATATTTGTGACGCAATCAATTCCAATCACGGAGTCGGAGTTAAACTCTGGTTATTATTTGTGGCAAAAGTTTGTGCCAGAAGTCCCCGCCGTATTGTGTTCGGACCAGAGAGAATGAAAATTGGAAATTATTGTTTATGTGTTCCGATATGTATATTACAGTCAAAAATGAAAAGCAACTTTGATTTTAGTGAATAACAAATATCAGTTTCATTTTATTTTAAGGCCGAATAAAATTAAATGTAGTGCATTTATGAGATAACAATTTCCCCCCCACCCCATCAACATGGTAGCGGAATTAAATCAAAGACTACCCCAGGAGGGTATCAGCACCTCTAGAGAATCCCTCGCTGAGAATCCACGACCATGATACTCCACTCCTGAGCGTGGGTGCTCAGGCTGCCCCGCATATTTTGGGGTGGGGGGCAAAATTCCGCTCAAAACAATAACTGCTCTGGGCAAACTGAGCAACAAGACCAAGGCGACCCCTGCCACGCTATCCGTGAATTTAATCAGGGGACTTCACTCGAACCTAAACGCCGTCCACTATCATCTTGAGACGGCGAAGCCGGCCTTGCTCTTTCTGACAGAGACACAAGTGTCCTCTCCGGCTGATACTTCCTATCTCTCCTAACCGGGGTACAAATTGAAACACTTCTTTGTGCCTCAGGCTGGAGTTTGCGTACATGTCAGAGAAGACATCTGTTCTCGACGCCTCGGCAGTTTTGAAGGTTTGGACCTGTCCATTCTTTGGCTACACGTAGACAGCGCCAACCATCCGCGCGTCTACGGGTGCCTCTATAGGTCCCCTAGCGGTAATGCCGAAACAGACCGACTCATCGATCACGTCCAAGTGGCTACAGATTTCTTGCTACAACAGGTCCCATCCGCAGAGATGGCTCGGTTCACGTTTAACCGATCATGCGGGGAGATCTGTTTATGACTTTGCCTTAGCATATGGTCTGACACAACTGGTTACTTCGCCTACGCAGATTCCAGATGTGGAGGATCATACACCTTTCCTGTTGGGCCTTCTGCTGTCCTCTCATCCGGACGAATATCAGGTTTCCGCCAATGCCCCTCTCGGATCTTCGGACCATTGTCTAATTCGGAGTGTGGTGCCACTCACGCTCTCCTCGCGGTTGCGTTCTGCAGGTTGCCGCCGTGATTGGCATTACAGTTCGGTGGATTGGGACGGAATGCGGTCTTTCTTTGCATCCTACCCATGGGGGCGGATTTGCTTCTCGCTGGATGATCCCTGCGCTGTTGCGGACTCTGTCACTGATGTGGTGCTACAGGGAATGGAACTATTTATTCCATCATCTGTGGTACACATCGAAGGCAAATCTCAGCCTTGGTTTGGTCGCTCCTGTAAGACTGCATAACGCATTAAGCAGGAGTGTTATCAGGCCTTGACTGAGGCTTCGACGGATTGGGATGTAAACACCAGCATGCTTAAAAAGAAGTATAACTTCGCCTCCAGGTCCTTCAAAAGAGTTATTGCCAAGGCAAAGTTAGAGCCCATAGGCAGAATTGACCAGAAACCTTTTATTGACCGACCTTTTAGGCTCCCTTTTTGCATCCAACTCGACTAATGACGGGGGGAACACACCGCCGACTATCCCGCGGAGTGAGTGCTCCATGCCGGATGTGCGGATCTCACAGCGCTCGGTTCGCAAAGCACTCCTCTCTCTGGACATCCACAAGTCGAGTGGAACTGACGGAATCCCCCCATTTGTGCTGAGGACGTGTGCTCTGGAGTTGGCACCGGTTCTAACGCATCTTTTCCGGTACTTCTACTCCCTAGGCGTAGTCCCGAAATCATGGAAGATAGCTTTTGTCCACCCGATTCCTAAAAAAGGCGACCGCTCAGACCCGTCCAACTACAGGCCTATCGCCATCACCTCCTTTTTATAAAAAATAATGGAATCCATTATAAACTGCCAGCTCATGCGGTACCTTGACGATCACCAGCAGATTAGTGACCGCCAATACGGTTTTCGTTGGGGTCGATTAGCTGGTGATCTTCTGGTCTACCCGACTCATAGATGGGCAGAGGCAGTAGAGTCCAAGGGAGAGGCATTGACCGTTAGTTTGGACATGGCAAAGGCCTTCGATCGGTTTTGTCACAAAGCGCTTCTTTCGAAGCTCCCTTCCTATGGGCTTTCCGAGAAATTGTGCAATTGAATCACCAGCTTTCTTGCAGATCGGAGCATCAAAGTCATTGTAGACGGTGCATGCTCCGACCATGCTTAACGCTGGTGTTCCACAAGGCTGCGTGCTATCACCAACGCTGTTTCTTCTGTATATCAATGATATGTTGCAAACCGGTAACATTCATTGCTATGCGGATGACAACACTGGCGATGCTCTATACACCGGCCGTGCCAATATTTCTCGGGAAAACGTCGCCGAGTACCGGAACAAACTTGTGTCTGAAGTCAAGTCTTTGCTGAACAAAATCTCGGATTGGGAGCGACTAAATCTAGTCCAGTTAAATGCTCAGAAGACACAAGTTTGCACGTTTACCGCTAAAAAGAACCCCTTTGTCGTATCTCCTCAGTTTCAAAGCACTCCCCTTGTTGCCTCAGCCAGTATCGGAATCCTCGGCGTCGACATATCGAGTGGACGTGCAGTTTCGTGGTCACTTGGAAGAGAAGGCCAAATTGGCCTCTAAAAACTTGGCGTGCTCTGCAGAGCGGGACAGTATTTCATGCCGGCACAACGCCTGAAACTTTATAAGGCGCAGGTTCCGCCTCACATGGAATACTGTTCCCATCTCTGGGCTGGGGTACCCTAGTGCCAGCTCCTTCCACTTGACCGCATCCAGCGCAGAGCGGCTCGATTCGTCGACAACCTGGTCCTTTCCGATCGGCTCGATCCATTGGCGCTGCGAAGAGATGTTGCATCTCTTTGCATCTTCTTTCTCATTTACCACGGGGAGTGTTCTGAGGAATTGTTCGGATTAATCCCAGCCGCCAAACAGAACTCCCGATACCATCCACTCCATCTGGATGATTGGCGGTCCACCACTGTGCGATTTAGAAGATATTTTCTTCCTCGCACAACTTCCTTATGGAATCGATTATCACCAGCGATTTTTTCGGACCGTTACGACTTAGGGACCTTCAAGAAAAGAGCCTACTCCTTTTTAAAAGGCCGGCAACGCATCTGCAATTCCCCTGGTTCCCCTGGTGTTGCAGTTGTTCATGGGCGGCAGTAGTCACTTACCATCAGGTGAGCTGCATGCTCGTTTGTCCCCTCTCCTATTAAAAAAAAAACCTAGTACACCCTGAGACATACAAACAAAGCGATGACAAAGCGACAAAGCGCTGCATACATATATTTTGATAGACGCCAAAACCTTACTCAACTTACCATGTGTAAAAGTAAGAAAGAAGAATGATATATGTGTGAGTATTTCAAGAAGTTAATCGTGGCTTTGACGTCACTTGGATGTAGTGCAGCGCTCCGTCTATCTGTTTTAATTCTCTAAGAGTACACCGTAAAGTATTGCATTTAGTTCTTATTAACTGGTTATCATTAATTTTAAGAAGGGTTCACACGGTGAAAATGTCAATCTCGTAAGCAGGTGCAGAAACTATGTAGAATTATAGAAATATTTTTAATTATAAATACATCATGACAATAGATTTCAATCAAATTTATGATTTCCCGAAAAGCTAACACTACACGTAAATAAACTTTTATTACCGTGTTGCGCTCTAAAAACTTATTCGACATAAATGTGTGTAAAAGGAAAACACGAGTATAGCGTATTTTTATCCCATGGCTGGGGACAGGCCTTCACTTAATCCTGAAAGGGTTTTAGTGTAGACGATAAATCCTTCTGCGTGTTGGTAGGCTCTTATAAAGTACTATATTATGTTCACATACTCATGCTGGTGATATGTGATAATTTCATTAACACGAACGGTTTCATATTAAACAACATTGGTTCAACGCATCTGCATTTTGATTCTTAATCGAGGATAAATGTAGGTGTTTATGGGCCACAATATCAACTTACCATCAGATGGAATTTGTGCTCATTTGTCAGCTTATTCTATAAAAAAGTGAGATCTGTTACCAGCTGCAGGACTTACATAGGCTGTAAATTAATTTTATTTAAATGAAATAATGCGCTGCTGCTACCTAGATACCCAGAAGGGACAAAAACTCGTTAGATTATGCCAGGAGGAGAAAGTGAATTTCGCAAAAATATTGAGATTCCATAAAATTTTACCGAATTTACCTAAAATGAATTGTACAGATTGTAGTCGCTACTTAGAACGCTAATAGTAAATATTTATATATTTTATAAAGATCACTAGATATAACTTAAATAATAAAATACTGCATTCCAAAAGTATTAATCATACAATCTTGATCCAAAAGATCCCGAGGTGACAGTTTAGACCGAGCGTTCTAAACTGTCACCTCAGTGTGGAATATATAGATGCACGGCACTGAAACACTGGCACCTAGAGTGTATTAATATGAATTTATGTGTACGTTCTTTATTACATGCTTATTACTTGTATCGATGTATTGGTATAAATTCCAAAATTAAGTTTACCTTCTACCAGGGTGTGTAAATAATTTAATATTCTGCTGATGTACAAAGAATCGATTACAATAAAATAATATCATGACATGGCCTCACACTAGGATCATCACAGCTCATGATCAATAAGTGTTGTTTCAGTTTTTTAAACTCTTATTTTATTGTTTTATAATTATGAAGGGCTAAGTTCCGTTCGTAAAATAAAATTAGTGACGTTTCTACAATAATCTTTAAGTGTAACACAATACAAGAGTCAACTTATATAATATAATTTAAAATAAAGTGAAACATTTACGGAGTGAACGTATTATTATCAAATTTTTGTGAAAACGTTTGTGACAGACAGAAAGACAGACACACTGACAGACCACGAAGTGATTGGTGATGCAAATTCCACGCGAGTAAATCCTCTGTAAAAAGCTAGTACGTCTATATAAAAAAATCATGACGTAGTGGTCAGAAAACAATTGTGCAGAAAAACTAACACTTTTCGAATATTATAGTTTAGATTATTGTACTCGTATCTATGACATATGACAATGCATTCGTACCTCCAATCTATCGATAAGCGTTATAAAAAAGGACATTCTTACTGGAAGGTTAGGAGCTTAGCAGAGAAGTAGAACCAGTCTGCTCCATAAAAAATAATGTTTTAGAATGTACGTACGCATGTTTTTTCAGTTCTTTAAAATTATAAATCAGTGCTTGAGTACAATTCCATTTTGTGGTAAGTAGTGATCGAGTCCAAGTAAATCGTACTGCCTTAGTCTATTAATTCTTGCTTTGATAACACCTCGATTGTTATCGGATGCAGAGATATTGCATTCCCTTGCTGTTCGCATTACAAAAGAGGAAGCAAGCTCTTTGGTTTGAATGCGTGGAATCTCGATAGCAAAGTGGTGGCCGACCGACCTACCGACCAGCCTATAAATCCTGTGCACACTACATGTATGTTTTGTGTTATTGTATTCGCATATTGATATGTATATTATGTTGGAGCATTTCTTTATAACCTCCCGTAGCGTAAAAACTTGACGGATTTTGAAGTACGAGGTGTAAGTTTCGTCTTCATCTTCGTAGTGCTTAAGTTCATTTTATGGTAACAATACCAAACTAGTACAATACTTGCAAAACGTTATTGCTCTTTATTGAACGCGTCTGTATGTGTCAGTTATTAGTTAATATTATGTAATAATATATTATATTTACCGTGTAGTGGCCGTGTAAGAATATCCACCACCCCAAAATCGTCTTGTGGGTATCGTAAGAAGTGACAGAGTGACAGGGACAGACAAAAAATCAGGAGATGGGCAGCAGCATATTTCTAATTACAACTCAAAAAATATACGCTTGCCTACCCGCTAATTAAGCGTGGCTAACTATGTAAAATATTTCCCCGAACATACAATCTATTGGGTCAGTCTATGTTCAGCAGTAAACTTTTATAGTCTGTAACGGTAGATAATTGCAGTCGGAAAGTTTATTTTAAATAGAATTTGTTTGGCACTAAAGTTGATTACAATATAGTAAATAAAAAAAATCGAAAAATATCATAATATTATGTCTAACTAAATAAAATATTAACATGAATCCTTGCAGTCACTGCTGGCTTTGGGCAATGTGCCAAGGCGGTGTTGGAAAAATGCTCGAAGGTTATATTAATGTTAGTTCCATTATAAGTTACTGTAATTGCGAACCTCGGTATATTGGAGATTTTAACTTCAGACGGATATTTTGCTGTGTAGGATATGCACGCTTTAGATCTACTTTCAGTTATTTTAAATCATTCTTGACACATCACCTTTGGATCGTACGTAACATGCTTCAAAACCACTAACTCATAGTTTACTTTTCTTAAGGCCCTAAGAGCGGGTGAAGTGCCTAAATTCTTGGATAATTAAGTAATCAAATCACAATAACTGTTCATTTAATCCGCAAAGTAAAAAGACAGGGTGACAGAAGAGGGTGTAGTAAATGTTTAATTTAGAAAAAAAAATCCCCAAAGAGTACCTATCTTTGTAATTTTTTTTGCAAAATTTCTCCAAAACGGCTCAAGCTCTTTAAATAGTTTTTACACTAATAAAAAGGTCTTAAAATTATTAATATTTTTAGTTGACAGTTTTATTTTTATTCCCCGTTTTACTTGAGAAAATATAATTTTTCCCCGAAATTGAATATATTCTCACGAGCGTGCCTGCTCCGTCACCCTGTAATCCCCCGCGAGCTATGTTGCAGTCCATTTTCGGACATCGTCGAGGGTCAGGGTGATGCAACTTTGTATGAAAGCTGAAACATCTGCACACAATCATGATTTTGTTAATGTGCATGTTGGGCTTGTAAAAATAAAGCGAGAAAAAAATAACGCTGTTTCTTTCCTTCATGTTGTTTTAGATTGCCATTTTAAAAATTAGATACAAAAATTCATATTATATCGGAAGAAACTAAAAATGTTAATTGTGTGTTAAGCTTTTTTTTGGTTTGCTCTTTAAAGTATAATTACATACATATTACTCTGAGATTTGCACAATTAATTTACCTATTAATTGATTAAAATTAAATTATTAAATATTACCAGAATTCTATCAAAAGAAGCCATGAATTAATAGAAGAAAAAAAAATGAAATTTGTTAGTCAACGTCTTTCATATTGAAAATATTTTCTGAAATTTATTCAAATTTGTTTCATAGGTATAAATTTTAATATTTATTATTGATTTTTGCTTAAATTTAGTTATTATGGGCTCAGAATACTTCATTTTCGTTTGTGGGCGAATACACAGTCATAATATCGTCGTGAATAAACAGTAAAGATTTTTTGTGAGATGTTAACTCTGTATAAGATATTGACTATAAATAAATTCATTATTTCAAAATTTTATGCACGATGTGTGATCATCATCGAAAGTAAGTAAAGTGTTGTGCAAATAAAAAGCACAAAATCATCTGATTACTTTCTGCAGGTTTCCTATAATAGGAAAAGAAAAACTTATGACAATATTGTGGTAAGTCTATAAACATTTTGAATTTATTGACCGTTATTTGTAGGTATTATTACTATATTGACTCGAATTGTATCTGTTTCAGATCACGTATTTCGGCTGAGTTAAGTTTTTACCATGAGAATTTTGCTGATTTAAATTTACGTTAATGTTCTGTGAAGAATAACTCTCTGACAATAACATGTATTATATATCAGTAACAAGCGTGGAAATATTATGTGCAAAAGTAATAAAAAACACCAATAATAATGTATAGTTTATAAAACAATCTGTCTTCCAGAAAATAAAATTACATAACTATACATATTCATAGTTTTATTTTATCTCACATACTAATCTAAAATATATTCGAGTAATTTTAATGCAACCTCGCCAATGTATGGGAATTTACCCCATAGGTTTGTGAGGCTTGAGCCAAAATTACTCGAATATGCCTTAAAAAGTTCAAAGTACAAAATACAAATGTTTGAAATTCCCGCTAAAAAAGCTTTATATGGGCGCTCACCGTAGCGCTTTTAGTGTACACTCATAAAGACGTGTTTCCGTTTTTTAGTATGAAGTTGGCGTTCTTCTCTTGGTAGAGAGTAATTGTGTTCTGTGTCGAGGGTGGACCGCGCGTCTGTGTTAGAGAGACTTCGTTCAAATATATTTTAGTTTTTAAGAGTTTATACTCAATAATAAATATTTTTATAAATAGAAATACCTAATTTAGTTAATATCTGTACATTGGTAACTGGAAATATTGTTTTCTAAAAAAATTATTTTTAAAGTGCCCAAAGAAGAAATTTTCGCGGCGACGTTGATTAGTGAAATTGAAAAATGCATTTTTATATAATTTAGATGTGGAACGACCAACATGCTCTCGTTATTTAAATTTCGATAGTTTTTAATACGTATGTAATTTTATTGTTGCATTTTTTTATTAATTAGTTGATACTGAATTTTATAATTATGTATTACAATAAAACGCTGTTTTTATGAGTATGTCTTTAGTAGAATATTATTGGGGAGGAAATGTAGATACAGATACTTATATTTAGGTACACTATTATAAAATTAAATCAAACAATTTAAATAAAATAAAAATAGTGCTTCCCAAAGTGCTATATAAAGACATTTTTGGGTTTATGTTTTTTTAATTGTTAGACAATCCATCATCTGGAAAATATAAAAATTTAAATTGGAGAGGGGTTTCTCTGCGTGATTAAGTTAGAAATGAGGATATCCGCAGTAAAACTTAGGATTATTAAAGTAAAATAGCAATGGGCTGCCATATGGCTTGGAAAACCGATAAACGATAGGAGGAAAGGTTCTCGATTGGCAACTTCGTTCCGGTAAGCAAAGTGCAGGGCAACCTCCCACTAAATGGAGGGACGACATGTTAAGATATGCAGGAAGTCGATAGATGCAGGTGGCTTAAGACCATGCGATATATATATATATATATATAGGCAGCCCTCAAGGCTGTAATGATGATGACAATGAAGCCAAATGTACTTACTATGAATACGTATTCTCATACGCTTTTCTCACTCTTACACATACAAATAGGTCGCAAATAATACTTACCTATTACTATTAGGCAAGAGTAAATAGGCTTTTGTTAAGTCAGTGCGCTTCACCATCTTAGATTACATAACCATTTACCATCAGGTGGGATTGTAGTTAAGCGCTGAGTAAGAATAGTAAAAAAAAAAGAAATTCACCCTGTTAAAGTTTGCATGTATGTAGATATTATTTTTCTAACCAAACTCAAAAATGTATTAAGTGTGATGGGAATATGTATGTAAGAATAAAGGTTGTCTCACACGGGACTATTATATCTTCCAGTATCTGCGCATGAAAACTTTTAAAATCTCTGAAACCCGAAGTATGTCCATATTAAGAAGCTGAATAGAGCCAAATTGATCTGCATGGGGATCGGTTTTGTGATTTCACATCGTTATCCAAAAAAAATTGTACTTACAATTAAGCGTATTCCAGTTTTCATTCCAGTTTTCAAAACACGATTCCACAAAATTCACTCAATAGAAAATATTTGCAAAGTACCTTCTGAAAATACTTAAGTTTTCAACTTTCTCAGATTTCCTTAAAATAATGTTGAGTATAATAAGTACAATTATGTGTCATATGTTAATAAAGCTATTGGGCTATTTTTATTTTTGATAAAGTGATTTTACTTTAAATTAAATAATTTATTTTGCCCTTCTGTATCATGTAGCGTTTTTCTGTCACTCCTATTGACTTTGACAGTGCTCGCTGAAAGGAGAATGCCAATTCACATTAGAACTTTCTTTATTCATGTGACTTTGCCCCACCCAAAAGCGTGGTGTACACAAATGCCGTATGCAACAATTTTTTTTCGCTTTATTACTTCATCCAAATTATATAATTTGAAATCCTTAGAACTTGCGATTTTTTTTGAACTGAACTTTAATAATTACATTTATCTTATGTTTTAGCACAGCATTCCTTGCAGCTCATTGTAATAGCAGAATATAAATTGTCAGGCGCTAATGATATATATAAATAAGTATTTAAGGAGACGAAATAAACTTCCGTTAGACTTGGATATTCTACATTCTACAATGATCAGTAACATTGGAAAAAGGGGTTCGCTTGTATAGGAACTAAAAGATCCTTATACAATATAAGACAAGCACGACTTGTTCTTCATCACTTTACCATTACGTAAATATATCTATTGGTCGCGAGCCCATGTTTGTGTTGTTCTTCTAGATAATTTTTTTACTAGGTAGTAGGACTCCTTTTTTGTCTGGGAGTCCGTGCATCAAGCAGCAGTGCGTGCACTCCTATGTTTCGGTCTGAAGGGTATAGAGAACCAGTATAATTATTTGCAGGTTGAATTGTAATGGATTTCATCTTAGTCATTTGAAGCGACAAAGTATCTTAACTTAGCCTGCTTTGTTTGTGTAACTTACAGTCAGGCGGGATGTGATTTCGTTTGTCACTTCAGATTTTGGTAGTTTATTGGTTAACATAATATTATTTTGTTTAACGTAGTAGAACCACGCTGCAGCTATGTTTTATATGTATACATAGCTTCAGCACAAATAGATCGGCTCAACCGGGGTAGTACCATGCTCTTACAGAATAGCAGCGTAAAATAGCAGCTTAATACTGCTGTTTGGTATGGTGACTTTAGAAAATCAGAGACCAATTTAACCGGTAACATCTAAGTCGTCAGGGGTGACAACGCATCTGCATTTTGATACTGAATCATTTATACGTGTAGATGTCTATAGGTTATTGCATCCACTTACCATCAGTTGCACTGTGTGCTCGTTTATCACCCTTATTCTATATAAAACATAGCCTTCCTAATGCTGGGACATACCGTGATCGTCACACTTCACGAAATGAGGATCATAGTACCAGCTACCATTTCCTACCATAAACTTTTAGCAGGTGGATCGTACCTTGACTAGGGCTGGTAGATTCGGAGAAAAATAAGAAAACAAATTCTATTTAATTAGATAGCTGGGTAGACGTTCGGGCATAATTTCACTAATTAGCTTCTACAATAATATTGCGAATTCAATTTGGAGCGCGAAATGCCCGACATTTACCCTCGCGGAGTCCCATACTCATCTCGCCTGTACCCACCTCCCCTGTGTTTTTACTTTGTTGAAATTCGATCATTTACATTTTTTGATGAGCTATGTATTTCAAACTATTTTATTACAGAATTACATAAATTAGTCATACATTGGTCATAAAATGCGTATTGCACATTGCTTTGTTTAAGTATGGCGTTATAAAAATTAATTTCACTTATTTATACTGCCTACCTCCCCACAATTAGTGTAAAATAATAGCTATTGTAATAGAAATAGAAACTTTTTTATTCAATATAGATTATAAATAATACTCATTGAAAGTCACTGTTATGTTTAATTTACCACAGGTTCAGAAAATACCTCTGTCCTGGGAAGAAGCAGCAAGAAACAGGACGAGACTTTTTAAAAAAAGAACAGTTTACAATCTTAAACGTAACACAAATAACAACACCAAACAAATGTGCACAACATATATGTACATAAAACTTATGATTTATATGTTTGTGATTATAGTTATAATTATTTTAAAGTTAAACCACGTTTATTACTTATATTATATTTCTATCTTCATAAGCTGTTTGCTATCTTAGGTATTAATACTTATCCTTAATATATAAATATAAGTTGTACAGCATAAAGTACCAAAAGCAATTTTTCATTGAATTTTCGCTTTATTCCTCTTCGTAAATAACCAGTAAATTATTAAAAAACGATGCTGGTTCGTCAATATTTCCTTGATGTCGTGCCCAACCAAGATAACACATTATAGTCATTCATTACATGACAACAACATCCAACAGTCCTATTACCTACAACACAACTGCAGTAATACCTAAAATTGAATTTATTGCACTACTAATAGGGTCCCTATCAAACAATATATACATAAAATAAAATCTCCTTCCGATATGCCTCGACTTTATTCTGCCTCTTATTAAAGTCGGAAAGTTTCCTCCAAGATGCGCCATCACTTCTTGTAAGTGTTCCAATTCAGGGCACACCTCTGTCAAATACAGGCCATTCTTCAGTAGTATGATCGCGCTTGTTTAACTTTGTACGGTCCTAAAGCCATAGCAATCAAATCACATAAAGACAACATTGGAAAATTCTACAGTTGTGGGAGGTTTCCATCGATTCTGGAAAAACAAATCCTACGCCTACTTAAATTATAATTTTGAACATACTTTGCTGAATAATTTGGAACATTTAAGAAATGCAATGCTCTAGATATAATTTCTTGAGCATCTGGCCGGTCTTGAATGAGTGGATGAAAACGATTAATCAAGGCTGCTGCTATCCGAAAACCATCCATTAGGTGAAGTGAGGCCTTATTAAAGAAATCATGCCTAAATAGTTTGAAATCTCGTTTGAATCTAGCATTTACAATTTCTACTACCCATCTGCACAAAGTTACGCAGCGGCTTTTATTAGCTTGTACCGCTACTAATTGTGTTTCGCCTTCACTCACAGATTCACGCTTTATAGCCATGAGAGACTAGGACTGGTAAAGAGTCTTGAAATCCTCTGTATATAACAAAAATATCCCCTGCTATAAAAAAATGATCTCATAGGACTATTCCCATTTTCATATAAATGAATCATTATTTCTGCATCAGTTCGTGTTGCTGCATATGGGCCTGAAACATCAATAATATGCCCATCACATGCTACTACGAGAAAAGGCTTTATTAAATTTTGATATTTATGTAAGCTGTAAGTTTTTTTCTGGAATAAGTATTTGCTACTTTTTTGGATAAATACGTATGTATCATGGCAAATAACAATGGTAGGCATTTCTCCTACTGCTACATTTGGTCTGCCAAAAAGACTGTTTGGAATTAATAAATTCCACTGAGCTACTTCTTCTCTCGTAGTATGCTGCAAGCCAACATAATTATTAACAAAGTGATGCATATTTTTTTTTAAATAGGATTGTAATGTAGAGCGAGGCATATTGTACAGTGTTGATAATCTGTTATCACTATGACCAGTCCTGAGTTTAGTTAGATCTATTGCTAAGCAAGTTTTCCCATTGTTCACATTTGCTAAAATAGGTACTTATTTCATTATATAAGGATACAAATTCACTAACAGTCATACCAGTCCAGTAGTGAGAACCGTAGTTAGGCGTCTCATTCACATTTTCAAAATTAATCTCATCTAAGTTTATTTCTAGGATACGAATTAAGTTTTCTATTTGTTGTGCTGTAAAACTACTTGTTAAATTGCTAGTTACCATTCGTTAGCATATATGTTTCACAGACACGGGAATGTATTGGAATTTACATTTTGTATCGATAACCTTAATTAGCAAAGGAATTAAATGCCAAGATTGATTAGCGCAGCCCTGAAATATGCAGTGTCGTGACGTATTTGCGACACGTTTATAGTGTGGGAAACTAATTTTAGCAGACTATAAAACATATGCTGTAGGAATCTGCTGTTCTTCAGGCAGAAGCGGTGGTGGGTGTACTGATATTGCTTGTTGATGTTCAATTTCATGTTCATCCACTCTTTGGCTTCTATAAATATTTTGAGATAGTTGACGAGTAGCTCGCATCCAACACTGATGGCACACATTTGAATATCATGATATCACCTGTAAGAAATATACCTTTCGAGAATCAAAAGAGAATTGATATTTAATACACTACGATTTTTCGATACGATGCTTTAAATATATTGATATTTAAAGCATCTTATCGAAATTGAAGAAAATACAAGATATTAGATAGAAATATATTAAATAGCCACTATTTAAGCCTTTGGCTGCGGCGCAGCGTTGCGGTTCGATTCCCAAACGAAACAAGAATTGATATGGCTTTAAATAATTTTTTCATGTCTGAGTGTTTTTCTATGTTTCATCATCATCATTTTCATTACAGAAGATATTATACTATAGTTGCTACGCTTTGCAGACGGGTTGGCTTCCACAGTTTTTAATTTTTAAGCTGTTATCAGAAATATGCTACTGCCTATCTCCTAGTTTTTTCCCCTCTGTCGCCTCTTACGATGCCCACGAGACGATATTCTCACTAGGCCACAACACAGTAAGCTTTTATGCATGTAAAACTTCAAATAATATAATTGTCAATATTGAGTAATATGTCAGTAGCACATGAATTGCCATATATAAGCGGCGTAAAACAATTTTCTTCATACTGAGGGTGTCGTAAAAGATTATAAATAGAAATAAAACAGGGGACGGGCAGCAGTATCCTCTTGATAACAACTTAAAATAATTAATAAACTGCTGTTGCCATCCCAGCTGCCAAGCGTGGCATCTATGACAAATACCCACTTAAGAGGCAATCTAAAAGCAATACCTATGTTCAGCAGTAGATTTTTGTTAGGCACTATCACATATAATATCATAATCATGTTAGAAGTTGTCCATAATTATCATGACTTCGGCCTATTACATGTCCACTGATGAATATAGGTTTTCACTTAAGACAACATCAAAACATGACCCTGAATCAAAACAGAATAAACTACAGAACTCATTGAAGACATCCCATGAAAGTATAGCAGCTATTAATTGATTATTGGCTTCAATTGTAATATTTACACGTCGTCTAGCTTCCAAGACAGACCGTCCACATCCTAGACAAATGTGCGTGTGGCCCAATTCTCTATCAGCATTCATATGTTCATTTCCGCAATATTCATTCAGAAACAAGAAGCACCTTAACAGATTACAGCTGCTGGTGGAAACTAAAAATTGTAAACAGACATCAGAACATAGTTCATAAAATCTAAGTCCAAGTAATATTAACGAATTATATTATTTATAAAATTATTTTTCAAGATATATGTTATTATGCTATGTCTCTGAAGAAGGTGTAAATATTTACATATTAGTAACTAATAAGCAAATACGACAACGGCAGGATTATATCAACTATATAAAAAGCTATTAATCTAAACATACCTGTTGTAAAGATCTCCATGTTGAAAGAAGAGTTGAGATTGTAGATAGCAATGAGGCCACAAAATGCCTCTGCATCCTATCGACGCAAAGATGACAATTAGTGCACCTGAACATCGTGGAAAAGTAAGCAATTATCAGAATATCCGTGGTAACTAGCAGGAAGTCAATAAGTGGGCCTGATCGAGTCCGTATAATAAAAGCATAAGTCGTCAGCAGAAGCAGGAAAAAGTGCAACGGTAAAGAAGGCGGGAATTAGCACAAGCAAAAATGTAATATAATCAATATATTTCACAAGCACAAATTACTCAATGTGTGAAAATATTCTACATTAATTTGACATACGTACTTACGATATTGACACAATGACGTGCGTGTATCGTTTCACAAAATGCACGAAAATCAATGATTGTTATTCAGTAATGATCTAATGCAATTTGCAATTATTTTCGACTTATAATTCATAGTTTATTTAAAAAGAAAATAAATATTGATATATATTATTTTTATATGACAAAGACTATTTTTATAGTCTTTGTCATATAAAAATATTGTTTTATAATTTTTAATAGAAATATACACTTTTTCGTACTTTTATTTTTTAATTTTACTTATTCGTACAAAGTTATTAAGAAAGACTGGAAATGATATATAATATATATTAATCGGTGAATTCCCCATTTTTAAATAACATTTTACCGCAAGTTGTTCAATATTACTATTTATCACAAAATAAATCAAAATTATTTATATTTATTATTATTTATATCTATAAAAATATTTACTTTTTTGTATAAGGTGGGGCACAATCTGGCATTCTCCTTTAGCGTCTCTAGACCCGGCTGTTATGATATTGCAAAAATAATCTAAAATATTTATTTTTACTTTCATGCCGAAGACTATCTTGTTCTATTTTATTACGCTCAAATGTTGTAAAGCAAGTATTTACAAATGTTTTCATAATTTTGTTACTCAATAATTTTATACAGTTATTTATCACATTTTAGCTTACATTAGAAGTTTTTGGTGGGATGCGATGTATAAATGTACCTTATTTTCGTGTTCAACTATAATATATATATATATATTTGTTTTATTTTTTTACCAGTGGAGCTTCAACACAATCTTAAAAATAATCAATCAATTGAATAGAATTAACTTTTTTTATAGGAGAGGGGGCAAACGAGCATGCGGCTCACCTGATGGTAAGTGACTACCGCAGTTTGTTGACAGTTGTTCATGGGCGCCGCCCTGCAAAACCAGGGGAACCAGGGGAATTGCAGATGAGGTGCCGGCCTTTTAAAAAGGAGTAGGCTCTTTTCTTGAAGGTCCCTAAGTCGTATCGGTCGGGAAAAATCGATGGTGGTAATCGATTCCACAAGGAAGTTGTGCGAGGAAGAAAACATCTTCTAAATCGTACAGTGGTGGACCGCTAATCATCCAGATGGAGTGGATAGTATTGGGATTTCAGCCGCGATGTGCGTTCGTGAAATTTGGCGACTGGGATTAATCCGAACAATTCGTCAGAGCACTCCACGTGGTAAATGCGAAAGAAAATGCAAAGAGATGCAACATCTCTTCGCAGCGCCAATGAATCGAGCCGATCGGAAAGGATTCGAGCCGCTCTGCGCTGGATGCGATCAAGTGGAAGGAGCTGGCACTGGGGAGCCCCAGCCCAGAGATGGGAACAGTATTCCATGTGAGGCCGAACCTGCGCCTTGTAAAGTTGCAGGCGTTGTGACGGCATGAAATACTGTCCCGCTCTGCTGAGCACGCCAAGGTTTTTAGACTCTAATTTGACCAAATTGCCACTTTTCCAAGTGACCACGAAACTGCACGTCACTCGATATGTCGAAGGCGAGGATCCCGATACTGGCTGAGGCAACAAGGGGAGTACCTTGAAACTGAGGAGATACGACAAAAGGGTTCTTTTTAGCGGTAAACGCGCAAACTTGTGTCTTCTGAGGATTAAACTGGACTAGATTTAGTCGCCCCCAATCGGAGACTTTGTTCAGCAAAGACTCGACTTCAGACACAAGTTTGTTTCGGTACTCGGCGAAGTTTTCCCGAGAAATATTGGCACGGCCTGTGTATAGATCATCGCCAGTGCTGTCATCCGCATAACAATGAATGTTACCGGTTTGCAACATATCATTGATATACAAAAGAAACAGCGTTAATAGGCTTGTAGTCGGAGCATGCACCGTCTACAACGACCTGATGTCTCGATTGCAAGAAAGCTGGAGATCCAATTGCACAATCTCACGGGAAGCCCATAGGAAGGGAGCTTCGAAAGGAGCGCTTTGTGCCAAACCCGATCGAAAGCCTTCGCAATGTCCAAACTAACGGCCAATGCCTCCCTCTTGGACTCTACTACCTCACCCTTGGACTCTACTGCCTACGCCCATCTATGAGTCAGGTAGATCAGAAGATCACCAGCTGATCGACCCGACGAAAACCGTATTGGCGGTCACTAATCAGCTGGTGATCCTCAAGGTACCGCATGAGCTGGCAGTTTATAATGGATTGCACTATTTTTAAGAACAAGGAGGTGATGGTGATAGGTCTGTAGTTGGTCGGGTCTGAGCGGTCGCTTTTTTAGGGATCGGGTGGACAAAAGCTGTCTTCCATGATTTCGGGACTATGCCTAGGGAATGGGAGTACCGTAAAAGACGCGTTAGAACCGGTGCCAACTCCGGAACACACGTCCTCAGCGCAGTTGGGGGGAATGCGTCAGGCGCAATCGACTTGTGGATGTCAGGAAGGTGCTTTTTGAAAACCGAGCGCTGTGAACCGCACATCCGGCATGAACTCATTACCGCGGGATGGTCGGCGTTGTTCCCCGTCATCAGGAGTCGAGTTGGACGCAAAAGGGCCTTTTTTTTTTTTTTTTTTTGCGGATGGAAAATCATCTAATGACGCCTTTCGCTGTGGGTGGAGCGGAAGGGTGTCAGACTTTACTGACTAAAACCATCCGTGTTCCTTCAGTGCCCTTACGTTCCGGAGCCGCGGTATCTCTTTCGAACAGCCCGCAGCCCCGGCGAGCGTGCCCTTGCAGGCCCCTTCACGCTGCTGACAGCTCTTTGAGGCGCGCGTGGAACAAAACGCGCCGTCGACACGGCCTGTCGTCGTTAGACGGACGGACGGCGAGGCCTTGCTCGCCGTCCACAGGTCACGCCTACGGTGGTCAGGGGCCACGACGTAGCTGACGCCCGGGGCGTCTCCGCGGCGGCCGGAAGGAAGCTGTTGCTCTTTCCTTCCCTCCGCCACCTCCTTCGCTAGCATCACTGCTTCGCAGAAGGTGGTGACGGCATCCCATTCCGTCTCGCTCCGGACCATGGCTTCGACCAGGGCCGGACGCGGTCGCCGCCGCCTATCGCCGCTACAGTACACGGTGCTCCGCCAAGCAGGGCACACCTCCACGGTGTGCTCCACCGTGTCCTCCGGTCCTCGCAGTGGGAGCACCCGGGCGTTTCCTCCCGCCCGATTCGGTGCAGGAACCTCCCGAACACACCGTGTCCGGTGAGGACCTGCGTCAGGCGGAAGGTGAGGACACCGTGGCGTCTCTCAGCCACTCCTCAAGAGGGTCTTATCGCCGCTATAGTGGCGTGCCCAGCACAGGGTTGCGACAGTCGCTCTCTCCATGTCGCCATGAGATCATGCCGGAAGTCTGTCCGCTGCGCGACAACTTGCCGCGGCAGCGGGTTTCCCCGGCATAGTGCCTCCGCGCGCCATTCGTGCAGGCGCGCGAGGACTATCGCCTCCAGATCCCATGGCGGCAATCCAGCAGGGAGGCTCGCCGCCTCGCGGGAGATCGTGCGGTAGCCGCGAACCATCTTTACGGCAACCACCCTTTGGGGCGCGTTTGGGTGGTGGACGGCAAGCCGCGCCAAACCACGCGCCCACACCGGGGCCCGTAAAGGGCCATGGACGATCCCGCGTAGAGCCTCCGGCAGGCGTTTGGGTTCGGCGGGAGCCGCCTGAAGGCAGCGGTCCGTTCAGTTTGGGGCCAAACGTCGGAAGTCTCAACGAAGTTCCATCGGCCGTCGAGGACGAGTCCTGGTGCTAACGTCGACTCGACGCCGACGGATACCTCCTACCATCACTGAGGATCCCAGTGGTGGCCTGTTCCGGACCATGGAAGTGCATGGCCTCGGACTTGTTGAAACCACCTCGAGACCCAGTTGCCGGATCCTCTCAACGACTATCGCAGCCCCGCGTGTCATAGTTTCCGCCGCCGCCTCGTACGACCCCCTGTGCCAGTACCAGCGTATCGTCAGCGTAGCAAACTACGCTGACGCCGGTAAGGAGGTCGGCGCGCAGCACAGTCGTAACCGATGTTCCACAGGGGCGGCCCCAGAACCGAACCCTGGGACACCCACGACATCTCTCGCCGGTTCCACTCACCGTTTCGACCGGGGTAGATGACGGCCCTGTCCGTCAGATAGTCCCCGACTATACGACGGAGATAGTCGGCACCCGGTGATAGGGTGCCTCCCTAATGCAGCTCCAGGGCATGGAGTTGAAGGCGTTGGCGATGTCGAGAGACACCGCCAATACAACCTGGCCACCATCCCCCGTCGTGAGGGCTCACGCGCATGATGGCGTCCGTAGAGCGCCTCTTGCGGAAACAAACTGGTGTTCCGCAAGATCCGGCCCGTCGCAAGGTGCTCGGCGAGGCGGTTTGCAATTACTCTTTCAAAAGCTTGCCCACCTCGTCGAGCAGCACGGAGCCGGTATGCGGACGGAGAGTCCGCAGGGCGCCCAGCTTCCGAATGAGGACCAGCTTCCCCGTCTTCCAGGCGGGAATTGGCCTCTCAAGCATGCGCTTGAGGCCCCTCAGTCAGGGCGAGCCTCGAGGCCAGGACCCAGGCTTGCCAGGCAAGCCATCGGGTCCTGGGGCGGTATTCCTGGCCTTGAGCCTACGTACCGCCTCTCAGGTCTACCCCGGTCCCTTCCGGGATGTCGTCGTCGTCGTCCTGGTGGTCCGCTTCCGGCACCGCAGGTGGCGGAGCCGGCGGAGGCGGATGTTCCCCGCGCAGGGAACAGAGCGCTCACCCCTCCACGAGCTGAGGCCGGAGACTCTGCGTCAGCGAGGGCCCAGGTGCGGGTTTATCCCACCATCTTGTAGCGCCCCGGATCTCTATCGAGTCTCCAGCATCTCACCTGGGCCCGATCCCGGGCCCGGGACAACCGGAGCGGTCTTCGCCGCTGTATCCCTCGTACAGCCCCGCCTCAATGGCTGCCGCATTCGGTGGACGAATGCGGACCTGCGATGCCTGGCGTACAGGTGCCGCGGCGACACACCACGCGCAGAGACGTCAGCTCACGCGACCACCAATACACCTGACGCCGGGCACTTCCTGGCCGGACGCGGGCATGCCACGTCACATATCTCGGACATGGCCTCCTGGAACCACCCTGCCTCATCATTGACGTCGGCAGGCCTGTCCGGTGATGACACCCAGGCCTGCACGATCGAGGCTTCCAGGAGGAGCTCCCGGTCCAGCTGCTTCAGCGCCGCGGACCACTCAGGGCCTGTAGGACTGGCGCGCGAGGCTGGGTGGAGACGTCAAACCGGATGTACCGGTGGTCGGGTAGGTCTCACCCTCCATGACACGCCAGTCAATGGCACGCGGCGACAGAGCGGGGCTAGCGAACGAAATGTCCACCACCGACTCGCCCCGCATCCGCACACACGTGGGACAGAACCGATTTAGGACGACCAGGCCTGTCTCCAGAGCCCAGTCTTCCACCATCCTACCCCGCACATCTGTACGACGAGGAACCCCAAGCCAAGTTCTTGGCATTGAAGTCCCCGAGGACAAGTACGGGAGGATAGCTTCCGACGACGACTGCTCTCAGCTCTGCAAGAGAGTTGAAACTCGGCGAAGATCGGTTCGGGGAAGTACACCCCCTGACGAACTCCCGAACGTGCCTACGCACCCTGACCCCCTGACACCTTCAGGGTCGGGGGTACCGGCGGCAGCTGAAAATGATGTACTGAGCCGTTAAGGTCCGCCACCCAGTCCTCCCTAGGCCAGACAAAATACGGCTCAGCGACCACAGCGATGTTAATCGACCACTGCGCCATGCTCTGGGCAACAGATCCTGAGCACAGGCGCAGTGGTTGATATTCGCCTGGAGGAAGCTTAATGGGGCCGTTATGGCATTCCATTTCAGCTTCCTCCACGGGGCCTCTCTGCGGGCGTCGGTGTCGCGGCGGCGGCGGCGGCGACAGCGACAGCGGCGGCGGCGGCAGTCGCGACTGCGGCGGTGGCCACAGAGGCGGTGGCGGCGGAGCCCTCCCCACCCGCGGCCTTGCGGCGGGTGGCACGCAGGCCCTGCTTCCGGCCCGGTGATCGGCTGGCTTGCCGGTCGCCGCACGCCACATCCAGTGCGGCGTGGCGCAGCAGGTCGCCGATATGTGTCGGGCTGACAGCAGCGGAAGCAAAGGCCACTGCGGTCAACCTCCGGGCGCATTTCACCGATACGTGGTGCCCCACGAGGACGGTAGCACCTCAGAGGTCTGGGCTCCAGCAGCAACCTGCGCTGAGACCCAGCCCACCAAAGCCTTCGGCCCTCCACTATGGTTTTGGCCGCCGTAACAGGGCAGCACACCGTGGCGGCATGCATACCCTGTTGGACCGGGCGTATGGCGCCTGACCTGATCTGGTCATAGTGCACCCCGGACCTGGCGACGGCGGCCACCTCCTCCTCCGATACCGAGGTCGTCCAGACCCGCGATGCGCAGGTCTGCGCATCTGACGGGCCTGGACACTCGGGCCTCGTCCGCGTCCGGGACGCTCTGAGCTTCGCAGCCAGGCGTCCGCGGTCGCGCCACTGAATTCCGGGATCTCAGCATACGGGCCCCGTCTGGGTGACTTTGAGCCAGGCCCCGGTGATCGAGCTCCCGAGATCCACCGCCTCTTTCGCCTTTGCGAGCAGATCGCGGTAGGTAACGCCTTCTTTTCCGCGTCCGGCTGTAGTGTAATCACTACAGCTGCGGTCTTCGGGGCGGGCCTAGCCGCGATCTTGCGCGCCTGAACTGGCGCTGCCGCTCCTGCTCTTTGGCCTTTTGGCTGCCTTCTTCCCCTATTTTTTCCCCGACCACCTGCCAACCGGCTTCAGCCGCGGGAGGTGTAGGGAGCTGAGGGCGGTGGCGGCGGCGGCGGCTGGCTTGCCGCTGGCGCTGGCACATTCGCCGCAGGCACTGGGGCTGGCGCAGCCACCGCCTGTGCTGCCGCTGCCCTTTTTGCCTTCGCCTTGCCTCTCCTTCCCGTTGCCGGCTTAGCGGAGCCGGTTCAGCCGGTACCGGTTTGCCGGGCCGGCTTTCAGGGGAGGAGGGCAACTGCAGCCGCCCGAAGGCTGGCTGGACGGCCCCGGCTTGATGCGGCTGTGCCGCCGCGCCGAGACCGTTGCCGGCCTCGCCGCCGTCTTGTTTGCCCAGGGGCCGCAGGACGATGCCCTCCAGCACGGAGAACCGGTGCTGGAAGGCAGCCAGCTCCTGCCGGACCAGGTTCAGAACCTGGTTCTCCATCGGCACGGGCTGGCTTGGGCGCTGCGTCTGGGGCGCCGCGCGAGAGAGGCAGGCTCACGTAGACTGGCCAGGTCTGGAGCTTCGTTCTCCTTCTGGAGAGTCTCCATGGCGGACGTCAGGCGGGCCACATCCGCCCGCAGCTCCGCTACCAGTTGGCCTCCGCAGCCGCCATGATGGGCGGAGGCCGAATGGCCTTTAACTTTGAGGCCTTTTGCTTGTGGGCCACGACCTTGATCGCGGCCTCCACCTCCTTTGCGAATCTGGCCACGCTCCACCTCGAGCCGCCAGTCGCATCCGTCTCTTCGCCTGATACCAGGCCGTATCGCCCGGGTGGCGCCCTCCTCGGCATGCTTTGCCGCTTGTTCAGCCCTCTGATTGTCAGAGGCCCCCTCTGCCTCTCAGCCCGCCCCGCCTGTTGGTGGGGATTTTCCGCCGAAGCTCTTCATCGGCTGACGACCCTGGTCGCCATCCCGCCTGGACCGCTTGCGGAAGAACTTACTGGTCTCCGCGGTCCCAGGCTCCACGCGTCGGGAGCTCTCTGAGCCTCCACGCTGCTCGATGCGGCGTCGGACTCTGTCCGCATCGTTCCTCCTCCCTCTATGTTGCCGTTGTCGGCGGTTTTGGTTTTATTTCCATATTTGTACCCACGGTATGGGTAATTAAAGGTCCACCTTGCGGTGACCCCAAGGTAAGGCAGATTTAGAGGATTTATTACTCGCCAGGGGTCTTAGTACCCTGGCGAGGAGCGCACTATCGACTGATTTGTTCGTAGAACCGTCAGCCATCCATCCCTCGCGGTGCGTCGCTTGAGATTCAGGGTAACTTTTATAGAGGTTTCTCCTCGCGGTCCGGGCGGTTAAGCCAAGACCCTCGGTCCCAATCAAAGCCGCGAGACATGATCCACGACACTTCGATACTGGGATTACAGACCGGCGGTGACAGCAAAGGATGAATCCTTCACTGTCTGCCCGGAGGCAGGGTGGTGCACACGAGCCGCCTCACCTCTCTGCTGCCCTCTGCTGATCAGAGGTCACGCAGTGGAACGCGCCGTTGGTCGGGACGGACCCACCCATCAGAATAATGGCCGGCGGTAACCTTTAAGGAGTAAGAATTTCTTCTCATTTCTCGAGGAAGATTACTGCCCTTATGCCTCAGCCCGTAGCTCTTCCTCCAGACTTATCGAGAGGGACCCGCAACTACCAGGCACACGTGGAGGACTTCTGACTTCGCACCCCACAAAAGGGGCCTAAAGGTCGGCTCTCTTTTGCAGGTGAGCCAATGAGTCGTCTCCTGTGCAGAAGATGGTAGTGATGGCTTACAGAAATTCCTTGGACAGCCTTGGCGAGACCAGAACGCACGGGTTCACAGAAGGCGAACTAGTTTCTGGTCAATTCTGCCTATGGGCCTAACTTTGCCTTGGCAATAACTCTTTGAAGGACCTGAAGGCGAAGTTATACTTCTTTTTAAGCATGCTGGTGTTTACATCCCAAGCCATCGAAGCCTCAGCCCAGGCCTGATAACACTCCTGCTTAATGCGTAATGCAGTCTTACAGGAGCGACCAAACCAAGGCTGAGATCTGCCTTCGATGGGTACCACATATGATGGAATAAATAGTTCCATTCCCTGTAGCACCACATCAGTGACAGAGTCAGCAACAGCGCAGGGATCATCCGGCGAGAAGTAAACCCGCCCCCATGGGTAGGATGCAAAGAAAGACCGCATTCCGTCCCAATCCACCGAACTGTAATGCCAAACACGGCGGCATCCTGCAGAACGCAACCGCGAGGGGAGCATGAGTGGCACCACACTCCGGATTAGACAATGGTCCGAAGAGCCGAGAGGGGCATTGGCGGGTACCTGATATTCGTCCGGATGAGAGGACAGCAGAAGGTCCAACAGGGAAGGTGTATGATCCTCCACATCTGGAATCCACGTAGGCGAAGTAACCAGTTGTGTCAGACCATATGTCAAGGCAAAGTCATAATTATATCTCCCCGCATGATCGGTTAAACGTGAACCGAACCATTCGGCGTGATGGGCATTAAAATCGCCAAGGATCACGATCTCTGCGGATGGGACCTGTTGTTGCTATCAATAATTCTTTGATTTTCAGTCGATGTATTACATTTGAAGATCAGTTATAAAGAGCCATTAACGGGACATTTTGCAAAAGCGAAACCTAGCCTACCTAATTTTTATGTCGTTCCATCAGCAACATTCTTAGTTTTGGATAAAACAAACCTTGTCAGTTTCAAAGAAACACGACTTTGTTCATATTAAAAGAAATGCACGTCATTACAAGATTTTTATGTTAAACCAAGGCCGATGGGACTTCTTAAAAAGTTCAAATTTTTATTTTGTTTAATTTAATCACCAAAATTTACTCAGAAGAACTATCGTTTCCATCGCGAAAATATTGTGTATATTGTGTATTTTGTTGCACGAGTGTGTGAATACTTAATGTTTGGTCTATATTATTATTTGCTCTTTCTTATTTTCATCAAAGTTTGTGCGTGCCGACACTTTTTTCCATTTTCAGGGCTGACTGCCAAAGAAATTGAAATTGACAAGAAATTGTAAGGTTTATTTTACGGTGCCGTAAATTTTACATACAAATTAAGTAAAAACAGTTTGCCAAAATAAAAGTCTTTTGGTTATCTTAAATATAAGTTCGATTTTAAAAGGAGTTAGCAACTGCGCAGAATATTTCACAAAGCCATATATGTATATAAAAACATAAAGAAATGAGGGAATGCCGTTTTATCCTAAGAGTAATTACATACATACGTAAATTACTCTGAGGTTTTATCAGTCACTTGTTAAGACAACAAAAAGGTGTTGAAACTGTCTATAAGAATGGCAACATATGACAACAGCTGTCACTTGCTCTCTCTCTCTCTCTATCTCTCTTATAAATTATCATGATTTTGAAGCGCTCCGATCTAAATTTTATTAAATTTATATTATCTGCAATATTTCGTGATTGTTTTTATTGATGACCCACACACAGTTTATAATCAGACCAACAATGTGCACCAAATGAGTATAAAATTATATTAATATTAGGTCCTTACATATGAAATTAGCGTTTTGACGTACTGACCAATTTGATCTGAAATATCTCCTCTTTGGTTAAGAATTCCAAGTTCAAATTTATAAATTCATTTAGCTGAAACATTTGAGTTTTGAAAACGGTCATTCATTTGTTCATTTGTTTTTTCCTCATTATTTTTATCTTTGGCATCGCTTATTACCGCACAATGGAAAACATGAAATATCGGTATATTTACGAGCACGAGTTCTACCGTGGCACCAGTGCTGCAGAAACAGCTCGAAGGATTAATGATGTGTACGGAGCTGGTGTCGCAAAAGAAAGCACGGTACGTTTTCGGTTTCAACGTTTTCGTTCTGGAAATTTCGACCTTCAGAACCAACCCCGTGGACGGCTGGAGACCAAAGTGGAAAATGAAGAATTAAAGGCTATTGTGGAAGCGGATCCATCACAAAGTACTTCATAGATATCTGCAGGCTTCGGAGTAAGTGACAAAACTGTTTTAAGCCACTTGAAGTAAATCGGGAAAGTAAAAAAAACTTGAACGATGGGTACCTCATGAATTGAGTGAATCGAACTTGCAAACACGCGTCGACTGCTGTGTTACATTGCTCAACCGACACAATAATGAAGGGATTTTAAATAGAATCATTACTTGTGATGAAAAATGGACACTGCGCGATAATCGGAAGCGCTCGTCGCAATGGCTGAACCCTGGAGACCCAGCCAAATCCTGCCCTAAACGAAAATTGAGTCAGAAAAAGTTACTTGTGAGTATTTGGTGGACTAGCGCCGGTGTCGTTCCCTACAGCTTTCTAAAATCTGGCCAAACGATTACGGCAGATATCTATTGTCAGTAACTGCAAACCATGAAGGAAGAACTAGCTGCTAAACAACCGAGATTGGTCAATCGCTCTAGGCCACTGCTGCTTCACGACAACCGCAAGACCACACACACACAACACAACAAACAACCACTAAGTTAGATGAGCTACAATTGGAATGTCTGCGACATCCACCGTACTCCCCGGACCTTGCTCCAATAGATTACCATTTTTTCCGGAATTGGGACAACTTCTTACAAGGAAAAAAATTCAACTCCGATGCGGTAGTCCAAACCACCTTCAAAGAGTTTATTGATTCTCGCCCCCATGGTTCTTTTAGTAAAGGGATCAATGAACTACCTATGAGATGGCAAGTGTGCATAGATAACAACCGTGCACACTTTGATTAATTAAATATATTTTACAAAAAAAAATTGACTTAATATTTCTCCCGTACTAAACGCCAATTTCATATGTAAGGACCTAATAATTTCTGCATTATTGAAAAAGTCTTAATATGTTTTTGAAAGTTTTTGATTAGATTTGATTATGAGATTTGATAAGAACAAAAAATAAACAACAACTACTCTTTACCAATCATATGTGTTTGAGCAACGCTGCAGCTATGTTAAAGTTATTCTGTCGTCATAAGAAAAAAGGGCGCATCTAATAATTTTTGAAAAAAATAGTTAAATATACCATTCGACTCCAGATAACAAGGCGCATCTACTCAATTTTTTTATTTTGAAAAATATCAATATTTTAGAAAATATTGTAAGAGTTTTAGACGTAGTTACGTCAAAAACGTTTATCAAAAAATTAATACATAAGTCAATGCGAAAATGACTTTTTTTAGTAGAAAAGACGTATTCAAATTGAACCAGTTGCTACGTCACCTTTAACAATATTTGCATTGATTACTTAGACGAAAAGACGTAAATTAATAGTTTTAAAATGAAAAGACGCTTCTGATTTCTTACGTCCAATCATCTTGGTACTCACAGTGAATAAAATAATTATAGGTTAGGCGCAAATGACGTCGAGTTTTTTTTTAAATAGCACATATATTTCAGTAGACCGGCGCAAAGAAATATATTTTTTTTACAAATATGACGTGATCACAACAAAGATTTTTATAAGACAAAATACTTCTACGACGCGATCAAAGAGACCCAAAATAGGTGAAAAAAAAAACTGAACAAACAAAATACTATTTCTTGCTTTTAATGGATAGCGCCGGTACTAAATTTAATGTCTATAAGATATTTTTTTATAGAAACTTTGGGCTTTAATAGGAAAAATAATAAAGTTGTCAGAAATTCCAATCTCGAATCCACGGGCATATTTAAATTATATTAGCCAAATTACTTTTCGCAGAGGTAATCAATACGAGCTTTTTTATAAAACAAATTTCGACGGTGATGAACATTCACTTGATTTCTTAAGGGTAAAAATATTAAAATTTAAATAAAAATTTAAATATTTAGGGCCCTCATGCCGGAAAACAGAAGGGTGTTTTGGAAAAAGAATTATGAATACTGAACGTACAAATCGTCTTATTATTTTAATAATAAAGAGTATTTTGATCTCACATTTTTAAAAAGGCCAAGGGTAGCTTCAATCTCTGTTTAGCTTTAAGTAACAAATATCTGTGGATAAACCTGAACGTTACATAATCAGAAGATCAAAAATGAAATCGACTTTATTTTAACTAATAAACTTAACATGGTAAGCAACATTGAAGTTCTAAATCAAGAGAAATTTGCTTCGGATCACAGATTACTACGAGCAACATTTCATTTATACCAACCAAAATAATTAAAAATTAAAAATTTTGTACAACTTACTTCAATATAAATTATTAAGGATAACTTAAAAACTATTTATCAGACCTTGATCAAATTTATATGGGACCACATCAGAAGCACCATTTATACGTGGTAGAGCCATGCTGCAGCTATATTAATAGTATAGTTGTAGCACAGATCAATCGGCTCGACCGGGGACCATCTCTCAGAGATACTAGCGTAAAATAGCAGCTTAATGCTGCTGTGTTTTTATGGCAGTGTGTAGAGACCGGAGACCCTTTTACTGGAAAAGAGGCATTCTATCTTAGTCCTCGGCTGACAACGCATCTGCATTTCAATTCGCAAACGATGATAGATGTAGTGTCTATGAATAACCACTTATCATCAGGTGGACTGTGTGCTCGTTTGTTACCCTTATTCTATAAAAAAACAGCTTTCAAATAAAAAAAGAATCATTGAAATCGGTTCACCCAGAAAAATGTTATGAAGTAACACACATAAAAAAAAGAAGAAAAAAAACCTTCAGTTGAATTGAGTACCGTCTTCTTTTTGTAGTCGGTAGAAAAAGCAGAAAAATATTTTAAAATTCAATAAAAAACCCAACAACAGATTACCAAATTAAGAAATACACTGAAAGCCTGAAATCCAATCTTGAAGGCACTACTTTAAACATAGAGAACTGATAATAACAAAAAATATAAATAGCTTTAGAAGCACTAATAGAGCCTTTAAGGAACTAACTCTTCAATCGAAATGGATAAAAAAACTGGAAAACAACTCTGAAGAGACTAAGTCAAGAAAAGTTGTGATAGGACATGCTACCAAATTTTATAAACATCTATACAAAAAGAAGGAAGACGAGAATGTATTGGAAGAAAAAATTGATAATAAATCTAGAGTAAATACAGTTGATAATAAATCTAAAGTAAAAATAGTAAAAAATGAACGGCTTTATTAACTACAGCAAAGCTTTTGACAGTATCAACCAGTTTCATCTGGAATGCATTGAAATCACCAAATGTAAACGACAAATACATAAAGATCATAAAATATATATACTTAAATAGTATAAGTAGGGTTAAACTTGAAAGGAGAGGTGACCAAATAAAAATAAAAGAGGAGTCAGGCAAGGCGATCCTTTGTCGCCGAAAATGTTCATTGCTGTGTTGGAAAAGATATTCAAAAATTTAAATTGGACAAAATATGGCATTCATATCAATGTGCGTCGTTTAAATCATCTTAGTTTTGCAGATGACATAGGCATATTTGCTAAAACAGCTAAACAACTTAAGGATATGCTATACTCACTAGACCAAAAGTTCAAAAGTAGGTTTGGAAATGAATGTAAGCAAGACTAAGATAATGACCAACAGTCACAAAATACCCATCAACGTAAAAGGAAAAATTGTATAGAATACGTGAAAAACTACATTTACTTGGGGAAACAAATATCATTCATGAAAACTACAACGAAGATGAAGTAGAAAGAAGGAAAAACATTGCATGGAGAAAGTTTTGGTCACTAAAAGAAATTCTAAAAGGAAAATACAGTATGAAAATAAAGAGTACTGTAATGGACACCTGTCTCTTAACTAGTCTACTATACGGCTGTCAAACGTGAACATATACAAACAAAGTGAAACAGAAAATAAATACAACACAGAGAGTAATGGAAACGAGCATCTTAAATATAAATAAATAAATATTTATTTTTATTTAAGATTTAAAGATTTTTCTAAATATTTTCACAATCGCTTCCTCCAATTTACTCTTCATCTGTTCTAGTTTAGTTTCTAGTTCGTTCCATTCCATCATCGCCTGAATCAACCAGAGCGGGAAGATCCATGGCGGCCTCCACATATGGCTGCTGGTCTGTTGCCTAAGGAGCCGCATCCCCAGCTATAGCCGGTTCATTCGATGAGGGAATAGCCTCACATCGTAGTTGTTCGAGTTTGGCATCATCAAATATTTTCGAGCGCATGATGTACCGAACTCGATCTGCCAAGTTTTAATCTGTGACGGGAACAGAAGGCTCCAGCTCAGCAAAAAGCGATGCATCCGAGTCCGATACGCTATCCCTCCAGTTTCTTCCTCTTTCGCCCTATAGTACGCCCGCAATGCGTTTGTGTTCATATTTTTATTCCAACTCATGCGGCGTTCTCCACCAGCGGCGGGTGCCGCTTGCCGAGTCCGAGAGGACCCTGCCGATACCAAACTCAATGGTAGGGATGATGGATGCGAGGGGCTGCTAGGTGGTCGTGCAGCATCTCGTGCTCGGCTGGCGGCCCGCATGCTGTCGCGTCCAGCGCCAGCTCCAGACGCGCCCGGCGACCCCCAGGCAGCGGTCCTTTGCTCGTACTATAATTCTCCATCATCCATAAAATGGGCGTCAATTAACGGGAGACGCCCAGGTCTGGCACCGTTTCATGGTGTATAATAATTATTATTATTATTATATGTCAAATAATCTACCGTGATGCCAAATTTCAAGTTTCTAAGTACCTACAAGTGGCCTAAATTTTTGGGTGAGACAGCAAATTATAAAATTGGCACTATTCAGGACATACTACAACCATAATAGGCTTATTCATTAAATTTATGATTCTAAGTATACTTATAAGTAATCCATAATAGGTATACAAACTTAAGAATGTGTAGGTCTAATAGTTTTTCAGTTTAGGGAGGTTTAAGAATGTGGCTCGCAATGGTTCGTGTAAATACACATTGCCAGTGCGTCTCCCTTTTCTTTTCCGAATTTGGCTGACACACTGCCATGTGTCTAGATTTTTATATCGAACTGGCAATCCGTATTGGCTTCGCACGGGTAATTTCTGGATCTCGACAACAGCGCTACCTACCGGTCCAATTTTGAATTTAAACCATCTAGGGACCCAATTAAACACACAAATATTTTATCAAAATCGATTCAGCCTTTTAGGAGGAGTTCAGTGACAAACACACATACAGAATAATTATAATAGGTCTTTACCTATGAAATTGACGTTCTGTTTGACAATCGCAAGTGCTCAGCAAGTTGGTTGAGTCCTGGTTGAGCACCTAAACAATGCCCTAAATGAAAACTTACCCCTAGAAAAGTGATGGTCACTGTTTGGTGGTCTAGCGCCGGTGTGATTCATCACAGCTTCTTACCAAAGGGGATAAACATTACTGAAGATGGGTACTGTGGGGAACTGAACGCAATGATGGAGAAGCTCGCACGTCTCCAACCAGCATTGGTCAATGGCTCGTCCACGCTGCTACTGCACAACAACGCACGACCTCATACTGCACAACAGATGGCAAGTTACAAGAGCTGCGGTTGGAAGCTCTCCGTCATCCACCGTACTCATCAGACCTTGTACCTACAGACTTCTACTTTTTCCAGAATTTGGATAACTTATTGGCGGGAAAAAAATTCAATAACCGAGAAGCGGTACAAAATGCCTTTGACGAATTTGTTACCTCCCGTTCAGATGATTTCTTCAAGAAGGGCATCAATAAAGTGCCACTGCGTTAGCAAAAAAACATCGATTGTTTGGTTGATTATTTTTATGAATAGAAATAAAAAATATAGAAAAAAAATTACGTTTACTAATTTAACAAAAAACGGCAATTTTATAGTTAAAGACCTAATATATATATATATATATATATATATATATATATATATATATATATATATATATATATATAGGGTCTCACTGCGTGATAAACTTAGAAATGAGGTATCCGCAGTAGAACCAGAGTGACCGACATAGCCCAACAGATTAGTAAGCTGAAGTGGCAATGGGCTGGCCATATAGCTCGAAGAACCGACAACCGATGGGAAAAAAGGTTCTCAGTGGCGGCCTCATGCCGGCGGACGAAGTGTGGGCGTCCCCACTAGATGGGTGACGACCTGGTAAGACATGCAGGAAGTCGATGGATGCGGGTGGCTCAGGACCGTGCTTTGTGGCATTCCTTGGGGGAGGCCTATGTTCAGCAGTGGACTTGTGAAGGGCTGTAATGATGATATATATATATATATAAGGAAAATCGAATCATAAAGGAAAATCGGAAAGCAATTTTTTCGCAAATCAGTTTTAAAATAACTAACGGCTTGTTAAAAGAAAAACCTACTTTACAATATCGCATTTTTTTTATAGAATAACGGTGACAAACGAGCACACAGTCCATCTGATGGTAAGTGGTTGTTGTGCCCCGAGACATCTACATCTATCTTTGTTCTCGAATTTAAATGTAGATGCGTTGTCAGCCGTGAGGAATAAGATAGAATGCCTCTTTTCCAGTAAAAATTGTCTCCGGTTCTCTACACTCACCATACGAAAGGCAGCAGCATTAAGCTGCTATTTTACGCTGGTATTCTGTGAGAGCGTGGTCCTTCCCCGGTCGAGCCGACACATTCGTGCTACAACTATACTATTAATATAGCTGCAGCATTGCTCTACCACGTAAAAAAATTGGGCAATTGGGTGAACAACATGATAATTAGTCCTATATTTGATTATGAGTGGCCTTGAAGAAAATACAGCAAAATATTTTTGTCGTGACATGAACGAAATAGTATTCAATGTAGGAAAATTAAAATAAAATTTTCCCCAACGCAATTTATCAGCATTTCAGCCAAAGTGCAGTTTTTATTGCAGGAATACCAGACATAATTCAGTCTAAAAATTGTTTCATATTTTTCTTTTCTGTTTCACGTTTTCATCAAATTGAAAAATGTACTATCATTTAAGTTAATTACTGCTATAAACTGTTTGCCTAACAACGTTCCACGATGAAATTTGTATTTGAAAACTAAACGAAAGTTCGATAGTTTTCATAAGTACAACTGAAAAAAAAATCAACATGAACCTCGTTTATTACAGCAGAAATTAATTTAACAAGTTTTTTTTTTAGCTTTATTCTGCAAACATAAGTAATTCTTTTGTATGTACATATGTTACGAATACCTTTGTTAATTGTGAAACTATTTTAATGATTATTTTTTTATTAAATAGTTAATACTTTAGAGGTGGTCCCATGTGGGAATGAAGTTTTTAATGTTATTATTTAGGCGACATGCTTGTTGTTATCTTAAGCTAGTGATGTTCCTTAGTCTATTCACAGCTTGCTTATAAATACTCTAAGATCTACTCTTATTTTCGTAATGTTTTAGCACCGACATCAGAAGCTATTATGTGGGAATTATTTTATTATTTTTAGTCTTTGAAATAGCCTCTTACTTTTAATTAAGTTTTTTTTTATTAAGTAACTATGTCCTAGAATGTGGATAGGACCCGTTGGATTTCTTTTCTATAGCTCATCACAAGCCTACTCCTGCCGAAAATGGCATCCCACATAAACTCATTGAGGGGACATTTGTCATAGCGCCATGCACATTGCACACCGTGCGTGGTAAACGCATGGCGGGTGAGTAGGTAACCGATTTTTTTGATAATTATTGAGATGGTTTTAGAAAGATGCTGCTGTCCATATCCCGGCTTCAATTCACTACTGTCGCCTTACACGACATAGGCGGAAGTGGAATTTCTTATTGTAACATTATTGTATTTTGTTTCTTTTTCTTTTATTTATACTTGGATAAAATGCTATTTTTTACATCAAGTGTTGTTAAAAGTCCGTGTGGGTGGGCACCCTTTTACATATTTCCGCCGCTAAATAGCAGTGTCGTGTAGTCGCGGCGTAACAGAATCTACTAACCCATATCATCGCGTGGGTGTCGAAAGAGGCAAATGAAACTGATTATTGAATGAGATTAGCAAAGGCATCTTCCTGATTACAACTTATTACCATACTGTGTGGTAAAAAAAATAACCACGAAGGTTGTGGCGGGACCGAATCGCAGCGTAGCGTATCTCTAACCTTCTCACTTATTACAACTGAAAGTATTTCTGGGTGCTCAAGTATTTCTGGGCACGAAAAAAGCTACAATACTCGTAATACACTGGAGAATACACATTCACGCAAGAAGAGCAAACAACGGCGAAGTGTATAAAAATTAGTACGTCATGCGATTTGATTTAAAAATACCATAGAAGTATAATAATGTGACATGTCTTTGACAGGGTCTTACGTCCTTGTCGCACTTACACAAAATTATGTATGCTATCCAGCTTTCACAGTAATGTTGCATACGTTTTTCCGTGTTTTACACATTTTAGGTTATAATATTTTTTTTCTTGAAAACGGCATTCAACCGCAACCTTAAAAAAGCATTACCTTTTAATGCGGGTGGTATTGTATAATCGGGGACTAAACCTCTAACAAATAAAACACCACTGGGACTTACTCCCCCAAATTCCTGCCAAACGATTCTAAATCCAACCTTTTAAGGTTAATGTAAATTTAAAGATCAAATATTCTCATATTTTTTACTGTGTGGTTAATATTTGTATGCTCTAAAATCCGTAAATCTCAACCAGCATCGCTTTGTATGTAAATCGACAGTGATTTACAGTAATTGATATCGGTTTTCATCTTCGTAATTCATTTAAACGTCAGATAAAATTTGTATCAATTTGTTTTAGGTGGCAAAATCATTTCACTTTCATTTCAATGTAATTTACATTTAAATTTCTGTTCAATAGAAACACATTTTAAACTACTTTTTTAAATCGAATTGCCGTGACAGGAACGGGTAAAAATTCGTAAAATTCTAATATATTTTTCAGATTTCATTGTCATCGACACCTAAAAACTCCTATTTTTTAAAGCTGATAAAGAGAATGCGATTATTTGCAATAAATATGAGCACACTGGGAGATTAAAATAAGATATAGACTTTTTCACCTAGGGATATATTAAGAATCTTTTCTTGACTGCCTCTTTGATCTAGTGGTCGTAAACATGACTGATGATCTTGCGGTCCTGGGTTCGAATCCCGGGTCAGATCACAATCAATTATTGAGTTATTCTGATAAGAAATTCTCAGTATCATTCCGGAGATAGGAAGTTGGCGGTGTGACACCCCGCTCGGAAAGCACGTATTGACTATTCCAACAAAGCTTAAAATTATTATACTAGGAGTGGTTCACAACTGCAGTCGAATAGCGGATTCCAAATTTTAAGTATCGACAGCCCGTACCCTTCAGCTACTGAATTTTGTATTACCTATTATTTTTAATTTTATTAAATGGCTCTATGCCCTTTCTACGTGATGCACTTAGATGGTATTTATTTTAGGAATGAAATCTACCATTGTCCCACTATTATAAACAAAGAAAAATCGTTATGAATCCTGAAATCAACGAACTCTATTAAAGACAGTTGGAAATAACTCTATTATGCTTTAATATTAAACTAAAGTTTTATTTTACGATCACCGATCTCATCTAAGTTACAATTTAAGTGGAAAATGTTAATTCACTTAAGTGAATCATGGTAGAATGAAACCCAATAAAGTTAAATCTAAACGGAATTGTTAGTAGAAAAGTAACTGTGTGAATTTAAATTACCCGAATGCTATTACGCAGGTTCTTTATTTAACAGGCGTTCAGGTTTTATCCTCTTATTTTAGGCTTCATTTAGTTTTGAAACTGTCAAATAAAAAAATACACTGTAGGAAACCGTTCTTAAATCGAATGGCGGATAACCAAAGGTTGTGTCGTCGTGTTTTAGGTCAAATTTCATAAAACAATTACTTATGATTCCGATGTGTCCATCCTAAAGAAATATATATGTTATACTATTTGAAAAGAAGTTCAAAATATATCGTTTTAAAATTATAGCGGATTTCATGAATGAAGATATTTTACACAAAAATTGTATAAAAAGTGTTATTTTTAAGGATAAAAGCATATATGAATGAAAATAGCCCGTACAATTGAGACGATAGCCACGATAATGTTTGAAATCTAATTCATATAGATAATTACATGATGGTATCACCATCTCGATTTCACTAAAGCTAAAATACCCATATCGGTGACGGGCAGCAGCTTCAAAGGTGCAAGATATCTGGTTCTGATATCAGTCTGGTAATGCGTTAAATCGTCTACTGATAAGCGTGAAGGAAGAAGCCCACGTTCAGCAGTAAGTTCTCATAAGCTGATGATGAAGAAGGAGAATTTTACAATGTTATTGGAAATTTTATATTAAAAAATATTCCTGCTGCGAGTGCTGGTTTTCCCAGGACAAAATTATTTTCCTAGTTAGTGGTTAATAAACAACACTTTGAATAAATATTACATAAGTGCAGTGACGGCGCTGACGGATTTGTCAAGCGCCAATTTTATTGACTGATAAATTATTCCAGTTAAGCGAATAAGATTCATTCGAATTATTCGATTAAGACGGCCGCAAGCATCCAAGTCTGCATCAGTCTGATAATTCGGTTAAGGCTTTAAAACTATTATAATATGTCTTTTAGTGTAGTTCTCACTATAATTATATTACTTCTAAAAACTTGGAATTATAATATTTAATATACCAAAGTTTATATTAACTGCTTTCTTATGAGCAACAAATAAAGTTTAATTCTTTCCTTCTTTTATGAGAAAAAACAGTGGCGTTTCCTAAACAAGTGGAAAATAAAGCATTTTCGGACACTCACATGTTTAGCGCTGACTAAGAGCTAGTCCGAACGGATGTACATATAACTAAGTTGTAGAGCTGAAAGCGATCTAAATAATCATAGCTTTTAACAATAAGTAAAAACCGTCTTCAAATTGTTAAAAAGAAGTTATTTATTTGCAACCCGAGGTGTGGAATTTTTCTCCAAATTTATATAGAATAGAATAGAATAATTTTTATTCAATATAGATTATTACATAATATTTCTATCCTGGGAAGAACCAGCAAGAAACCCAGCGGGTTTTTTTAAACATAATGTCACTTTACAATGGGACCACCCTTGAAGTATAACCTATTTAATTAAAAAATAATCTCAAATCAATCAAGAATCATCAAAATTGGTTCACGATCTGCGAAGATATCGTTTAACATACATACAAAAAAAATTACACTCTAATTGATAACCTCCTCCTTTTTGAAGTCGGTTAATAAAACCCAAAAATTCTTATTTTAGTCAGTCTAGTAGCGAGGATATTGTTGTTTACCTACCTACCATACCTTATACTATGGGACCAAAAAAAGAACTTAAAAAAACCCTCCAAAAAAAACGTTTCTAAATCACAGTTTTTTTTAATCAAGAACTATTCAAATGTTGGTAATTTGTTCGTAAAATTGACTAAATAGTATAATACCGTTCAATTTATTAAACCACCTCAACTGTATTTGGATTAATAAATCAATATTTTGTTAACCTCTTAGAGGCGATTACTTGAATAACGTATGCAATTAATTACCCTCACATGCCACTGACGCTGATTGAGTAGATTGGCCGTCGAGCTAGAATTTGCTTTCAAACAGGACAAAGTGAATAACGTAAACTTAAATGGAGTAAAACTTTATTTGTATATATTTCTGGAAACGAGAAATGCTTACTAAAAATATCATGAACTATTTCTAACTTTTTTTATAATCTTGTAGTGACAACAAAAAAAATCTCTTGTTTGTGACTGAAACTATTTTTAAAAATATTTAAGTAGATAAGCATACCTGTATAGACGATTTACCATAATCGCCATTATTTTAAGATAAATTTTTGATTGCGTTAGCAGACCATTCGTATCTCGGTCGCTTCTCCCTCTCGTTGGTCCAGGTATTTTACAACTCATCTATTATTATGAGATTGTTTGGCAACTATGTTACATCAGATCGATATACCGCTGTCGGGGATGATATGATGTTTCTGATTTTTCTTTATTCCCTACTTACTACACCCTAGGTGATAGGGGTTAATACATTATTTTACGGCGCCACTACGTGGCCTGTTTTTATCATTATTTTTTCATAAACTGTGTAATAAATGTTATCTCTAAGATTGTGAAATAAAAAGTGTAAATTTGCCAAACAAAACAGAGCACTAACACTTCTACAGTGTGTACTTTCAAATTCAAATTAGGTTATTAACTTTAGTATAGGCTAATGCTTAATCAGTTTTAGTTTTCTGTATATTTTGTGAATCGGAGAAATGTTTCAATCTATTTATTTAAAAAAAGAATCACTTGTATAATTAAATTTTTACGTATAATTTATTTTCTGTAGCAAGTTTTTACTATTTTTTCCCCTGTAATTATTTGTACAGCCTAGTTGTAAGCTAACGTGATTTTAAACTTTTATTCTATGAAATCAATAAGGCGATATTCTTATGTGAATTATTTAATTCGTTGGTAATTACAGAAAAGGAATGGTACAAAAATCCGTCGTATAAATACATTAACTGTATGGAGTCAAAGTCAAATACAAAACATTTTTTCGATTTATACTAGTTAAAAGCCCCTATGAATGTCAGAATCTACACCGGTTCGCAAAACAAGACCTTTTTAGAGATGAAACGGCAAGAAATATCCTTCTTATGGACTTCATCCGTGCAGTGCAGTCATTCGCATAGCAATGAATCTTACATTATATTATGATACATAATACATAATATGCGTTGCAACATAGTATCACTGATATACAGAAGTTACAGCATAATTCCAACCACCAACCTTCTGAATACTTGGCAGTGGCTTGGTGTTGAAGTTGTTCATAAGCGGCGGTTGAAACTTAACGTTAGGTAAGTTGCATTCTCATTTCCCCCTCTTCTTTAAAAAAAATATTTGGCCTCCATATAAAAATGGTGACAACGGTGACGTGACGTGACAGTAATCAATTATAGTGCTTTATTGTATTGTATAAAATGTTGTCAGTTGTCCTGTTATCCCGCTGTTAAATATATTTGTATGCAACATAATAATGATAAATAAATGACTAGTGTGCAATGTTATTATAACATAACGACCCGTAACGATTGATGGCATTGATTGAATGATAAATAAATGACTAGTGTACAATGTTATTATAACATAACGACCCGTAACGATTGATGGCATTGATTGACATTTTTAGTATTTACCGTAGCCAGGGAGCATAAAAATGAAAACGATTTTATAAAATGTGTTCTCAACATGACCTAAAATAATAAGCCTTTTCATTTGAAAAAAAAAAACTTTTGCATGGTTTCATTATGGAATCCCTGCATTTTACACGTTTTAATGGCGATTAAGTGTCCTCTTTATAATTATTTTTTTGCAACGCGTTTCTGTTTACTGACATCACTTATCCGTAGGTTCATTTTTTATAAAATGAACATACGGATGAGTAATTTTCGTTTTTGTGCATTTATTATATTTAACTTTATAGAATAAGGGTGACAAACGAGATGACACCTGATGATAAGTAGATGCTGTGGTCCATAGACATTCTCGATTAATAATCGAAATGCAGATCTGTTGTCGCCCCTGAGAAATAAGATGGAATGCTCCGTTTTTTGCCAAAATAATCTCCGGATCTATAACTCATCATACGAAACACAGCAGTATTCAGGTGTTATTTTACACTGGTTTTCTGTGAGAGCGTGGTCATTCCCCGGTCGAGCCGTCCCATTCGTGATTCAACCATAATATAGCTGAAGCATGGCTCGATCGCGTATAAACGGTATACACATTTCAAAAAAGTTAATTATTACTGCAACATAATAATAACCTACTTAATATGCGAGGTTGGGTCAGCGGGTACGCTGAAGGTATTTTGCATCGCTATTGTACAAGTCAATGAAGAAACGGCTTAAGGCTGGCATGATCAGTAGCAAAGTGTGACTGTTCATGCCAGCCTTCTGTTTCTGTGCTAAATCATGTTATTTTTTTTTTGTTAAACAATACGATGTAGACCATGGTGTAATTGGTGTAGTATGTATGTAATAAACTCGAGTCACTTTGATCATCACGCAGGGCAGGCGGCAGGGCATTACTATTTATTGTAATATGGGTCAATTAATATAAAAACAAAACGATCTGTAATCCAAATATTTTGAACGATTTTTAATGCTTCTAATTTTTTTAACGGATAACGTAAATAAGATTTAATATAATAATGGTGATTTAAGGTAACGGCTCCCTATATTAATGTCATACGAGCGTGCCACTTTCCATTAAACATCTCATACTATATGTATATTATATTTTATCTTAACAGTCTAATTCAGATGGTAATAAAAGTGTGTAAAAATAAAATATGCAATCAACTGCTTTTACCTTCTCTAATTACTGAGAGGATTTTGGGACACTCCACCTCCCACGGCCCTACTAAGTTTGCGGTTATATGAACCCAATCTCGAGAGATGCACACGTTACTTGCACGATGCTCATTCCCACGTGCATTTTTTTCACTCACAACAAGTTAATTCGTCTATTTTTTGTCCTAAGTTTAAGTCGCTTCTCCCCTTTCTGGGGCTAACGGCAAAATAACGCTTATGCTTTGATTTGTTTTTGTTTTTATCCAGTCAACCCATGGAGTGGTAAGAATTTGACGTAGTTGTCGAAATATATAAAAAAAAAACAATTATTACTACCTACGTAACATATATATTTTACTGATAAATAAACTATACAAATATAACTTACGCATACAAATATAAAAATATATGCATTTACGAGTATATACATTATATACATATTTATATGCATATATAATTAGTACACACAAATAACTATGAATATATACGTCTTTTTAGCAATACATATAACATGGATGAATTTAGTAATAACCGTTGTCTTTAATAAATGATTACGAACCAACATTTTAAAAGCAAATTTATTGGGTGCTTTTCTGATGTCATCGGGCAAGGAGTTCCAAAGACGTGTAGCCTGAACTGTTAATGAGTTACCATAGAACTCAGTGAAGTGAACAGGAATACCGATTTTGTTGTTAGAAGAAGAACGTAGAACCCTATCATGAGATGAGGAGAGATAGTGAAATTTACTCTTAAGATAGTGTAATGCTCCCCCCTCCCCCCTCTATATAGAAAAATGGCCGTATATAATTATATAAAATTTACGTGACCAGGATAAAAAAATATATTGATCTTTCCCAAGGATCTTTCTAAAGGTTTAGTTATAAGCCGTTAGTAATGTTTATGGTGTGATCGTCTTAGTTAGGACCCTTATCTACTCAACCGTCCACCCTCCGCGAGTGATTCTTGCCTCACCTGTCCGCGCTTTAAATGTCACTATTTTTTACGACCGCGCGAGATTGTCTCAACAAAAACGATTACTACTGAAAAACTACTATAGCTACATTCAAATAAAAAATATTCTCAAAAGACTCACAGAATTCAAAATTTAATTATGTTAAAAGAAAATTGGTCAAATTAAAAATAAACGCTGAAAATAACGCTTAAAAAGGGAAATATCAAAAAAAAACGTATTTATTTTTTATTTCGAGTTTTACAAGAAAAGTATAATATTTACTGGAGAAATTATTTTATATTATAATAGTACATGATATTCCCTTTAAAATGACATCAATATCAATAATATCTTATATACTCAATATACATAAGTATATAATGTCAAACTCAATATAAATTTTAATAAATAATAAATAAAATAAGTTTTAATAATTTCTAGGCACATCTCAACAGATATTTTGTTTATTAATGGCTATCAACGTGTTAATAATGAAGCATTCTTTTATATTTAGCATTCATTTAACATAAAAAACTGATTAGAATACCTTTTAAACAACATATAATCAATAAACGATGATCGCATATAGTGATTAAAATGTCCGAGCTAAATTATTATATGTAAACGTTTTGAAATTGTCGTAATGATACATATTTCCTTTTTTTTATAGAAATAGGGTGATAAACGAGCATACAGTCCACCTGATGGTAAGTGGTTGCTGTGGCCCATAGACATCTACATCTATCCTCGTTTGTGAATCAAAATGCAGATGCGTTGTCAGCCTTGAGGACTAAGATGGAATGCCTCTTTTCCTGTAAAAAGGGTCTCCGGTTCTCTACACTCACCATACGAAACACAGCAGCATTAAGCTGCTATTTTACGCTGGTATTCTGTGAGAGCGTGGTCCTTCCCCGGTCGAGCCCACCCATTCGTGCTACAACTATGTTATAAATATAGCTGCAGCATGGCTCTACCACGTGTAAAAAAATAATCCTAAAGAATATATCTTCACAATCACTTTGATGTACAATAACATTAGAAATAAGGTATAAAAACAGAAAAGTTATCACATTTTTGATAGAATTTCTCACACTTTAACAGTCCACAAACAAAAATGGCGTAATTTCATTTTCACTTTTTTTTCTAAATATTTTGTTACTATTATACAGATAAAATTCACTCTCACAGATGACAAATTTAAAATAGCACCATCTATAACTTTTTACTGTATTAAGAACAGCTATCTTTTGCGCTGTACACGTTTAACCCGAAAGATGTTGTTTGGTGACTGTAGTCACCATGGACAGGTGAGGTAATAATTTTTTTGGGGAATGTAGTCACCGTGGACGGTTGAGTAGTTATTTACGTTGGTTTGTTAAGTAACTTATTTCTTTTAGGTGTCTCTTGGAACAATGAATATTCACTAGAGCAGTTGAAAGCTGTTGGTAGTGCCTTATAAATATTTTAAGCTAAAGAACCCCGTTCACGAAGAAATGGCTCAAAAAGGTTAAGAACATTAAATCGTCCCTATTTCACATGTAATTATCAGGTTCACATCAGTCAATTCTTTATTGATTAATCCCCTCCCGCTTGAAAAGGCTCACAATATTTGTATAAAATACCCGATACAAGGGCTTCGCTCTCCCACATTTAAAAAAAATGTAGGGGAGGCACACGGCTCCATACACGTATGCGGTGAGCGCCAACCAACCAACGCGCTCCCACCGAAGAGGGATGTTAAGTTGGTAACTGGACCATAGTCTATAGCAAAATAACTGGTGAACCAGTAAAAGAGGGCTTGGCCCCTTGGTAGTGCGTAAGCATAAACATCGACCGAAGTCGCGCATGTCAATGTGTGTAAACGCCATACAGAATACGATCAAATCCAGCCACAGGGAATGTACGTCACACGGTTTAGGCACTACGTCGAATAATAGGCACACTGGCCATAAAAAGCTCTCCGTAAGCTCCACCACCTGCCGCCGCTCCTGCAGACGTGATGTAAGTGTAAGGCATCACCACCAATTGCATGATCAACACGGCGTCTAGCTGCAAAACGTGTCATGAGTCTACTGCTCACCTCAAGGGAACGGGGTCCCACGTTGAGCGGCTTTCGGCTGCAGCCTTTAGAGTCGCCTCCCTTCAGCTACCACCCGCATGAGGTCGACACATATGCTCCACCAACCAATCCAATGGCAGATATGGCCAAAGGGCAGTTATAAGATAATAATAATAATTCGCCATCAGAAAGTGTCTGTATAACTGACGTTGAATATATGCATTTTTCGATCATGTTTATCTCACCCAGCAACAAGATGCCTTCAATCATTCAAAGGTGGGAAATTTACAGAGATATTTTATTGTTGTTATATGAAACACCATGGATGTCCATCAGGTGGACTGTGTGCTCGCTTTTCACACCTTATCCTATAAAAAAGCATCAATACGACTATCGTTGGCTTTAGATAATCCCAAGGTCCCCCACACGATCCCAGCAGACATACCTCCATCGACCAAAACCACAAAATGGATCGAATCAGGCACAGCATACCCGCAGATCCATCACAAGACGCAATACCGCAAGTAGCAGTAGGCATCATTTCAACAATCATACAGATGGCGCCCCCTCACAACACACCCACATGATCCCTATCGGTTTTGGCAACAAAACTGGTACTGTTATTATATTCAAAATAGCACTAACGTATCATAGTAGCACGCTACTAAGATGCCAGTAACCAAAAATCTACGTATCATAGCGATATTGCAATAAGACATGAAGTTGAGTGAGACACTCTCCCTAATCCGAAAGATAGCCAACGTATTATAACGCTATGCGCTAAGACGCCGCTCATAATCGGTAGGGGTGTACGATATCCACGGGCAAGTCGTATTGCTACAACAAACCCGCTTATCACCGACACTAAGATGATATTCCTAGGACATATCGGTTAGAGAGTCCAATTTGACCTCGGTGTCGTACATTGTGAGGCAGTCTACACGCCATTATAATAATTCGTTTTCAAGTCCCATTTCTATCAATATAATACTTTTACATTTTTGAGACCTTTCACATATTTGCTTTATTTCATAGACCTTACTGTTGTATGTCATTTACATATGGGACTTCAATCCACAACTCTGCTATCATAATGCTTATGCATCTTAGATACCTTCTATATTAATGCTTTTGTATCATAGACTCCCTAATATAGGACTATCCATTGTGCAACAGTACTTTGGTAGTCAGGTACTTGACCACCACATATCGTTACCTTTATGATAAAATTGTGAATGTGCACAACCAAAGATTTTATAAGACAGCAAAAAAAATTTTTTTAATTTTTGAAATGGTTCCCTTTGACTGGTATTAGATTAAATATGTTTTTTAGTTATAAAATGTTAATCATAACATTGCGATCTATATAATAACATAATATTTTAGCGCAGTAGCCAAATAAATCACATTCGCTACTCTAAAACCTCTTAGAGAAAATTAAAAATATTTTTTGGCACAAAGTAAATTTACGTAAGTGTCATATTTGCAATTATACAATATTATTTGCGAGTGTGCATAAATTAATGCATTTTAAACTTGCGAATGGAATAGGAAACTGCATGTTATTTTTAGTTATATATATAAATATAAAATATCTTAATTATTCTAAATGAATTGAATGGCAAGTTTAACCCTCTGTAATCGTCTATATTTTTAAATGTGTAACATTATGCATTATTTTAATGAATCGTCAATGATATGAAATGAAAAACTGTTCGTATTGTGAAAAAAATATTCTCCTTTTAATAAACTTTGATCTTTTTATAATTATTAACTTGTCTCACAATAATCGGTCATTTATAAAAAATAATAACATATAAATACAATATATAATACAATACAATATATAATATACATTATTGTATTAAAGTATTTAACATATTAAGGAAATTATTTAAAATATAAACAAAAAATAAGACTGTCAAAAATAAAAAAAATCTTCAATGTGAGGTTCTGGTAAATGAACCGCCACTGTTTCAGATACTGGCAGGTTCTTATAATATTGATGATAGCTCCTTGGTTTTAGGAGATCCTGGCATAATTTTACTAAATCTATCTTTTTCGCCTTTGAAATAGGCAATCGGCCACTGTAAGCAGATTTAAGTATTATAGTTACTTTTCCCTTTCTTTGCCTTCAGTTTTAGTCTTTCAGTTTTAACTCAGTGAACCCTTCGCTATTGTAATCAGTTTCTATAAAAAATATTTCGAGTTTTATGTCGACCTTGAAACTTTGGAACTTAAGGAAAGGTTTGCTGACTTTTTTGTGTTCTTTTTATTTATACTGTAAACTGAAAAGCGGGAGGGTTGAAATCTAAAAAATCATCATGCAGTAATGTTACGACATCAAAAGGGTGAGGGTTAGTTCTTGCCATCCTTATAATTTTGAACCCATCCATCCGGTGTACAAACAAGAGTGTTTATTTTTATTTTTATTCTATTTTAGAGTGAATAGAATCGCATTCCACATGGCTATGTCCTGATTCAAAAAACACGTGGTCAGTATTTTTTATTGTTGGATGGTCCACATCTAAAGTTGATTTTTTTGGCTGTTTACCGCAATTGTCCGACATCATTTTCACGCGTGTGTCAGATTGATTAACAATATATTTATACACAGATGTTGCGACTTCAACGCTTTCTCGCTTGCCTGTCTCAAGTCTCAAGTCTGCCTATCGGCAAGTTATACAATTTTCAATTGTATACTGCAAGCTAACGTAGATTAATATATTTTTATGTACTTAATGTGTACGTGTTATGGAATAAGAAATAACTTTACTTCAGAAAACTCGACATAACAATAATCAAAATTGAATGCAAAAATAATTGTTTTTGATCCAATTATAGATTTTGTTTTTGATCCCATTATAGATATATTTTTTGCGTAAAGAAGTAGTTTCGAGATGGATGCAGCACAACATCGTCGATGCTCTGAAAATGACAAGATTACTAAAATTGAAGCAGGCTGATCTCAGCGTGCTTACGAGATTATTACAGGCGATAAATATTGAATTTATCAATAAAGTCCAAAAAATGAGCGCCAGTCGATGGTTAAGTTCTTTCCAAATGTACCTAAGCCTACCAAAATAGTAGATTTAGATTGCTTGTTCTTCACAACGCGCCCGTCCACTCAGCAATCAAAAAAAATTTATAGGCTGTACATCGTTTAAGATTTTGGGTCACCTCTTTCCAACCATGTACTCTCATTGATAAGCCACTGCGCCTCGGAGCCGTCGCAGACGATTTATTTAATTACAATATCCTTAAATCTCGCGTCATCATGCTAATAACCTTCTGCCATGACCACTTATCATCGAAAGTATATGGATGCACTTTTTAAATTCAAAAGTATATTAAAGTACTTTTTTTTTCATGAATTTGAACAACAAAAAAAAGATATTTTCGTGATCGTGCCAGAAAGCATAACACGTATTTTCAAAATGAATTATAGCTGACTAGTGTCTTATGCAAAAATGTTCGTAAAACATTCTGCGGGCCTGCCGTATATTAGAACTTACTTTTAGATAGAATCATCTCTCTTGTGAAGCCGTATTACTTGCTGATTTTTCAAATTACAAGCTTGTAAAAAACCATATTTTTGAACATAATAAACCCTGGTTTTTGAATTTATTATATATTGTATGAATAGTAGGAGAATAAAAAGTCCTACACACTCTGAAAATTATGGCAAATTCTATAACCATAAAAGTAACGGAAACTTCGTTACATAACGATGGTACTGTGACTGTTGAGCGCGTTATCTCTAAGAAGGCTATGAGACATGTATAACTCAAAAATACAAGTATAAAGTATAAAAATACAATAGTAAAAAAAATACAAGTATAAAATAAAGTTTAAAGATTAAATTTTCTTTACCCTGTGTATTCGAGCGCACTATGTGATCTCATAGTAATATTTGTGAATACGGGTGTTAGTTATTTTTAATACGAACTTAATAATAATATTTTGTTAGATGACAACTGAATGTCATTTTTAAGTCAGGGTGCATAGGTTTCAAACTAATGAAACTGCAAAAGCCATTCCATAGAACTAAAGCAAAACTTAAATAGAAGTTGGACTGAATTTTACAAGTTCGTTATTTAATTTGCGAAAGTTTCACTGCATGGATATTGACGTCTGGAGAGAGTCTTCAAACTATGAAGATATCGCTTTATTATAGTATTACAAGAAAGTTTAGTTTATTTTCATTCAAAAACCCGCATTTTAGTGTAGACTTAAATAGTGTAAAATGTATATTCTATAAGATATTATAATCGTCTGGTCTGTTAGTGATCGTGTAATTTCTGAACTTCTGACTTGACCGATTCAGTTCATATTGATATATTATATTTGTTTTGTTCAGCCAATGATGCATAGTTATGCTACGATCCGATAGGTGGCGCTGTGTCAGATTGTGTCGATAATATTCTCATCTCATGTGGCTTCAAATAAAAGCAATGCTGGGAATCTAAATTTAGAAGTCGATGCCACATTCAGGCAAAACTGGGATGGGTCACTAGTATATTGTAATATAATCAAAAATAATTCATATTCACAGTTTATATCGGTTTAGTGCTAAAAGACCATAAAGACTCAATAAACTCATCGCAATGGTTTAGAGGCTACCAAAAATGGCAGAACTGTGTCTGACGGGCTAAGTAGTATCTATTTGTCTATCTATATCTATACTTTAATAAAACTCTAACACGACGATTTCTGTACTTTGAATATTTTTTGATATTTGGATTGGGGTAAGTATAATATGTGATCGATACAGATGCCAAATCATTTTTGTGTTTTCATTCGGTGAATCGATTTGGATGGGACTTTCACGATCGTGTTACATAGAGATTGAACCGTTGGAATAATTATAATTCATCACGCTACCTATCATAGGAGCTGGGTAGTAGACATATATCTCCCCACAAGTTTAAAATTTACATTGTCGTGTGATTGAAAAATTACATTATCCGAATTTGAGTTGTTTTTATATTATTCCTACCTATTATTATCTAAATATCGTAGTTTTTATTTTGTTGTAATACTTTAATTTTACCTAGGTGGCGCTATAGATAATTTAAAGCAAGAAATGTTTTTATTATACGCGGGTTATAATATATGACACATCTATTATCAATAGAATAATTGAATTGAATTGAATTTAGTTTTCTTAACAAAGGCGATGCAAAGAAGCGGGTTGTTTCTTGCTCCTCATGTTTATATTACTCTTAGGCGAAATAGCTCATATACCAATGTTAAGTTTCTTAGGATATATTAACTGTAAATGAGTTCTGATTAAAATTATTTAATAGCGCCTATCTGTTAACAATGCAAACAGAGTAAAGAGTTCAATTAAGTGGAGGTTATCCCAGACCCGTAGGCAATTCTAACGCTTTCCCAGCTCACGCCATTTAGCGCGACGCACGACGTTTTTATTTACGATGCGGCGTGAGCCATAGGTACTCTATGCGGTAACACTCTGTGCTCCGTGCAGTAAATATACGCCACAGTATAAATATTTGCAGTAGATCAACTGAATTGAATACTATAATAATTGAATTGTTACTTTTCTACTTTGGTAGGATTTCTTTATTTCGTTAGATTTACATTTTATTATTGCATTTCCTTTGTAGTGGCGGGAAGAATACCCACACCCCATATCTTCCCGTGGGTGTCAAGAGGCGACAAGGAAACTGATACAAGAAGATGGGCAGCAGCATCTTTCTGATAAAAGCCAAAAATAAATAAAAACAGCGGTTGCCAACCCTGCCTGCTGCGTAACAGGTGGCAATATGGGGTATATTGATACATGATACATGAGCAACGACACAATAAACGGCCCCAGTCCTCGGCGGCCCATATTCCTGGCTGGCGGTGGCGACCATGGTAACGGCGGGGCAGGGGTGCAGAATCTCTGGTGGAGGTCGGTTGCACCCGACGACTCGACCTGGCAACATATAACGCACGCACCCTGAGGACTGACGAGAAGATCCTGGAGCTGAAAGAAGAGATAGATAAGTTACGCTGGAATATAATAGGACCATCTGAGGTCCGAAGAGGGGAGGACACGGTAATCCTCGAATCCGGCAACTTATTCTATCACCGAGAGGGCGACCATCTGTCCCAAGGAGGTGTCGGATTTATCGTCCACAAGTCTCTCGTAAACAACGTTAGAAGATCGGGAGGTGTCGACGAGCGTTGCGTACCTTATACTCAGAATCACCAAACGGTATTCGCTGAAGGTCATAGGTTTACGCACCAACCTCGGCACACCCTGATGAGGAGGTGGAGGAAATGTAGGAGGATATCTCTAGAGCCATGCATTCCTCCAAAACCCACTATACGGTGTTAATGGGAGACTTCAACGCAAAACTAGGCACAAGAGAGACGGTGAGCTGAAAGTAGGAAATTCGGAATAGGGCAACGGAACCCAAGGCCAGCAGCTGGCATTGACTTGGGAGAAAGAGGAGACTCTTCGTGATGAACTTCTTCTTTCCAAAAGCCCCACAGAAAGTGGACCTGGTCGAGCCCCGACGGTTCGACAAAAATGAGATTGACTTTTATGACGACCAGACGACAACTGTTCAGTGATGTCCAGTGATCGCGAGGGTGAAAACTGGCAGCGATCACCGAATGGTGAGAGGCACACTGAACCTAAACGTTAAGTTGAGAGGTCACGTCTAATGAAGTCAACGCTCCGTCCTCGTGTCTAATCCAAGTCCCGAAACTTTCAGCTCGAGTTACAAAATCGTTTTCACTGCCTAGAAGTTTGCAATGAAGTGGACGATATGAATGACAAGCTTGTGGAAACTGTCATGCGGTCGGAGCTAAGTTCTGTAAGACCCGTCGCAGAAGAACACAAAGATCTGACCGATCACCTCTTAATCTCATGGTTGTTAGACGGGAGATGAAGCTGCAGTCTTCAGCAGATTTGACAGCATGGCAACTGAACAGACAGATCTCCAAATGCATGCCGCGGATTTGCGAAACTTCAATACAGCTCGTATTGAAGAAGCGATCGAGCGGAACCAGGGCCCAAAGTTTTGCTAGAGATCTGTCTGCCAGAAAGATCCAACTGTCGACTGTCGAAGCTGAAGACCGATTGTGGCAGCATCGTTTCCGGGACACCCGATTTTGAGTGAGATTGAGAGGTTCTATGGACAGCTGTACACGTCATCGTTGAGCCACACGCAAGTGTGAGTAACGATCCAAGAGCAAGTCTTATCCGATACTATTCCGATGATATCCCGGACGTCAGTCTGAGGAGATTAGAATGGCTCTCCAGCATCTTAAAACGGCAAGGCCCCAGGCGTGGATGTTACAGCCGAGCTTCAAGCGGCGTGGAAAACCGGTACTTGAAGTCCTTCAGAAGCTTTTAATTCCGTCCTCCATGGTGGCATTACACCGGAGGCGTGAGCAGAAGTGGTCTTGTTCTTCGAAAGGCGACAACGCTCTCTTGAAGAACTACAGACCGATTTTCTGAGCCGCGTCTACGCTGATTTCGAGAGTCATTACGAATCGTCTCGCATGCAGACTGATGACTTCCAGCCTCCCGAACAAGCCGGTTTCCGAAAAGTTTTAGCACCATAGACCACATACCCTTCGGTAAATTGTACAGAAGACCGACGAGTACAATCTGCCACTTTGCCTTGCGTATGTGTGGACTATGAGAAAGCCTTGATTCCGTCGAAATTTATGGTGCTGCAGTCCCTTCAGCGGTGCCAAGTGGACTGTCGGTATATCGAGGTGCTGAAGTATTTGTACAGTAGGGCTACGATGGCTATCCGAGTACAGAACCAGAGTACGAAACCTATCCAACTGCAGAGAGGTGTAAGACAGGGTGACGTTATATCCCCGAAACTCTTCACCGCTGTATTGGAAGACGTTTTCAAGCTACTGGACTGGAAATGATACGGTATTAACATCAATGGCGAGTACATCACTCACCTTCGATTTGCCGACGATATAGTCCTTATGGCAGAATCGCTGGAGGACCTCGGCACTATGCTCAATGACCTCAATAGTGTCTCAAGATGAACATGGACAAAACAAAAATCATGTTTAATGTCCATGTCACACCTATGCCGGTAGTTGTTGGGAGCACTAAGCTCGAAGTTGTTGACGAATATGTTTACCTGGGACAAATAGTCCGACTAGGTAAGTCCAACTTCGACCGAGAGGTCAATCGACAGATTCAACTCGGCTGGCAGCGTTCGGGAGATTACGACCCATCTTCTCGTCAGGCATACCAAAACCTCAAAACTAAATTTGTAAACCAGTGTGTGTTGCCAGTGATGACATACGGAACTGAGACGTGGTCCTTCACTGCTGGCCGTATGAGGAAGCTCAAGGTCGCTCAGAGGAGCGGAGAGGGCTATGCTCGGTTTCTCTGCGTGATAAACTTAGAAATGAGGATATCCGCAATAGAACCAGAGTAACCGACATAGCCCAAAGGATTAGTAAGCTGAAGTGGCAATGGGCCGGCATATAGCCTCGAAGAACCGACAACCGATGGGAAGAAAGGTTCTCGAGTGGCAGCCTCTTACCGGCAGGCGAAGTGTAGGGCGTCCCCCCACTAGATGGAGTGACGACCTGGTAAGACATACAGGAAGTCAATGGATGCAGGTGGCTCGGGACCGTTCTTTGTGGCATTCCGTGGGGGAGGCCTATGTTCAGCAGTGGACTTGTTAAGGGCTGTAATGATGATGATGATGATGATTGCATAAAATGTACATAATATAATATCACTTTATGTAAGTTATAACAATCAACTAATTTTATTAATGAAACAAAGTTAGGTTGTTCCGTTAGCGTATCAGCCTATTAAAGTCCACTGCTGAACTTAGGCCTCCCTCATAGATTGCCTCATAGGGGCGATATTTGCCATAGTTGCCACCGTTGGCAAGCGGGTTGGCAACAGCACTTTTTTATTTTTATTCGTTATTAGGGAGACCATGCTGCCCATTTCCTGACTTTTTTCCCTCTGTCGCCTCTTACGACACCCACGGGATGATATAGGGTAATGGTTATTCTTACACCGCCATTACACGGCCCGGTAGGTTGTTCACAGAAATGTATTTATAAATTTACAACACACACACATTTATATAATAAAACAAAAAATATATAATACTCAGAATAAAAGTAAAATATTTGAACATAAAAAAATAACATTTGGCAAATTAAAATAAGTAAAAAGTTTGGTTTATCAATTTATGGTTCCACCATGTGACATCAACAGAGTATGGGTATGGGGTATCAAACCAATTAATCAAAATTCCACGAAGTCAAGTGGACGTGTGCTAAGGCCCGATTGCGGATCATTGTTCGATTTTTGCTGCGAAAGTAATGAAAGCTTCACTTTTTCTTCACCTTGTAATGAAAGATGTCCACTCGGTATACCGCGTGAATGCCTAGAGTTTAAAATTTCCGGCAACTAAACATTCTAAATAAATTTTTACTATTATTCGTTCATTTTTGTCTTCCGAAAATTGTCATATTTTAAATGCGTTCAATACGTATAGGTTCATTTTCATTCGCCTGAATTCCAAAGCGACATATTTGCCGTTCAGTCACGTGTACTTGATGTGTTCTTGTACCTGGTAGTAAAAATCACTTTTATTGTTAATTGTTATGGTGTTATATTTTTTATCATATTTCAATATTTTTATTTTATTTGCCTCAATTGCATTTATTAGGCCTTTTTTGAATTCTGTAATAGGACACTTCAACTCTACTCGCATATTATCACCAATTAGTCCGTCAGGCGTAGCTCCAATAAAAAGATAGGTTTTATCAATGAACAATCTACAAGGCTTTATACTAAGGTTCTTTTGTTGCTGTATCTGCTGCAAGGCCTGCTCATACCATGAGCAATTGACACCACATGAGATAAATTTTTCATCTACAAATTCAAATTGTTTTTTTTTCTATCTGGTGGAGAATAGTGGGTGCTGCATCAACTGAAACCAAGCATTTTGCATGGCAGCGCCTGCAACATCAGATCGATGGGCAGGGGCATTATCATGATGAAAAAGCACACTAGCACGCAATTTTCTTCGACGTTTATTCATTAGTTCTTCGCATATTTTTTATTAATTTATTGTCTCTCTTTTACTTAAATAGTCGATAATTATTATACTGTCCCCATCCCAGAAGACAGAGACCATTAGTTTTCCAGCGGACAAAGAAACTTTGAATATCATGGCTGGCGGTATAAGAAATACGGTTACGAAACTAGAGCTAAAATAATCTAGATATTCTTCAATTATTGCTAAATTTAGCTTTCAAATGTCAACTCTTGCTTTCTTTTATCATTTGGGCGTCTGTTATCATTCGAGGAACCCAGCGCGCGGCCAATTTTAAAAATTTTAAGGTATGAGTTAAAATAAACTGAATTTTCTCAAACGAAAGCTTTAAAATCTCAGCTAAATAACGGATGGTCACACGTTGAGCATCGAAGAAAATGTTTAAGGTAACATTTCTTCGATTTTTTAACGTTTTCTTGCGTAGGGGCCGTTATTGGCCGCCCGGAGCGAGTGTCGTCATTGCAGGCGGTTCTGCCACGTTTACATTTAGCGCAACAGTTCGAGATTCTCCATTTTGCATACGACTCAAATACCCACAAATGCTAATTTTGAAAAAGAACATTGGGTATAGTTTTTAATTTAATTATTTCTGGCCTTCGCTACTAACGAATTGAAGATTTGAAAAAATAGAACGCATTTCTATAACTCATTGATAAGTGTCCTAACTTTAAATGAAAACTTTTTTTATTAACCTAGTAAATTATACATATAGTTCTGGGCCATGAAGGTCACATCATGTCGAGACTTAGAAAATTACTATTAACCATAATCGATAGGTCGGCTTTCAATGCTAGAGGATCTAGTGTTAAAAATGGAGTTTTCAGGTACATCAGCTTCAAAATTTTCAAAAATTAATCACAAAGTCAAACTGACATTTTACACCTTTGTCAACTGAAAAAATAATCGATATTAGCAAAACAAAGTATGTATATCTAATAATCTAGGTGTATTTCTATGACTTGCGTGGAAATAAAATCAATTTGTACTCGTATATGTCCAATCAATGGTCGTTGGGTACTTACTGTTCTTCTGTGTATTTTTTATGTGCCAAGGTATCTTCCTCAGAGCGGAGTATTGATGCACTGTAATCAATAAAGTGTGTTTCATTTGTTTACATAGACTTATTAATAACTTAGACACATCTTCGGCTACAATAATGTTCGTACTGTACGCTTATACTGTTACAAAATCTTCATAGAAATACATTTTCGGAAACAATAATGATCGTACAGATTTACTTAGAATAATTATGTTATTGTTACTGTCACCAGATGTTTTTTGTTTTTCAAATTCTTCTTGATTTCTTATATGCCATTTTTCAAAAGCGCGGGGAGCGTATCTAAAAAAACTTGACACAGGTTAACGACGTCCGGCTAGACCGGCTGGACACTAAGCGCGAGGCGCGTGTCTCTGCGTGAGCCGTTTTCCTATTTTAATTTTTAATTGTTAACAAAACTATTGATTTTCAAAAAAATATCCATTAAAATCGCTTTATAATACGATCACCTACAAGTACATGCAATTTTAATATAAGTTCGTGCATAATTAAAACGAAAAAAGGTTTTAAAATCGATACTGTTTCGGATTTTTTTTTCGATCGAGCAAAGTACAATGTATCGTAATTTGAATCTTTAATATTACTCAATAAAGGATGTATCTATGACATATATTTTTTCTGGACTTAAATGTGGTAATTTGACTATTTCAAGTTAATTTTACAAGAGCCAATATTGGGATAACCCGCCGTTAAAAGGTAAAGTAACAGCCCAAATAAGGCCCACGACTGAGTATATGCATTCTCAGATTGTTGAGAGGGTTTTCTTGGGTCGGGGAAGAGTCCATCGCGATGCCTTTGACGTGCTGTTCTGACGCATTTGTCCTCTTTACTTAATTTTTATTTTTTTTATTTACTTAAATTTTATTTCAAAATTTGGATTTAGTAATAAAGTGCATGTTATTAATTTATATTATTATTTGCTTAGGAAATTCTTAAAATTAGACTAAGATAAAACCCTTACTTGATAACAGAAATCTTTTTATTTAGTTTAGAAATAGCGTTTACGAAAATTTTTTTTTAATGAACACGATAACATCCGACGAACAACGACAACAACGACAACCAAGGAAGCGTTTCGGAAACGAGTTGAGAAAATGGCTAGTTAATATATATTTTTATTTGGTTACGGAGTTGTTGGAAAAACAATATCTTTAAATGTTTGAGGATTTTTTTTAAATAATAATATTGTGACAATTATATATAATATTTTGACGTGAAATTGTAGATATTAATCACGTGATAGTGCAAATAGAAGTAAATGTTTCAGTAACTTTCTAGTTTTTTTTTTGGTTAATTATTCTGCAGTCTGTATTTTTTTTGTAATTTAAATTTATAATGTACTTAACAATACTTAATGTTTTTAAAATTCAATAATTTTGTACACCAGAAATGGTTAATGTGTTGTACTATATTTTTTATAACAACTGTATAACACACACATTGTGCAAAATAAATAAATAATAACTTAAATCGAATCGAATAGAATTTAATTAGCCGTAGATTTAGTTTTGCCTTTTACCGACAGGTGTTACTGTCCACTGCTTATCTACTATATCCCCTTTTTAATATAAGAGATGTGTTGAGTGACTCGTCGACTCGAGTCATCTACCAACGCACAGTACAAACCGCTTGGCGAAGAAATCTGAAATTTGAACAGTAGCTACCATTTATGACGTAGACATCCTTTGAGAAAGGATTTCGGAAAATTCGACCGCTAAGAGGGTGAAATAGTGTGCTACAGTTTGTATGAAAGTTGTAATGAGGTACCCAAGCCATAGGGGTCGGGGTCCGGGCAAGATAAGAAACAAATGTGCGGTATTTTTGGTGTAAGGTATTTAATTGCAACACAAAAGCCTACAACAATTCAACACTACTAACAATCAACTAAATAATTGTAAGCATAAAAACTACAATTTATCATAACTCTAAAATACGTAAGCACTAAAATTTTAACTAACTCTACAGCTACGCAATATATACAAAAATAAAATGAAATATAACAATACATAAAATTTACTACTAGTTCTTTTCCCTAGTAAACAAGATTTTTAAAGTATCATTACAAAAAATCAAACTTAATAAATAGAAAAGGAAATAGCAAATCCATAAATTTTCGATATTTATGCGGAGGTTTGAACCATGAATTTGAAGAAGTCGCCCAATGTACGGCCGCTATCCCAATAGGCTGTGCCTGTCGATGACGTTTCAATTCAAATTAGTATATAGTATCGTCTCTCAAAGTTCTCATGTTTTTGTGACAACTAGATTTTCTAATAACACTTGCCAGAGATATAGGAAGGCGTTATTGTCACAGTTAACTTAATGGGCGTTTCCACAGACCCGTTGCACTCAAAATTAACGTTCCACTAACAATAATTTGTATTTAAATAATATAAAATTCACTGATACACAGCCTTAATATACTTAACTTTTGCGCATTTAACTTGCAATGTCTGAAAAGAATTACCGCTTCTCGAAAGACGCCCTCCACCATTCGTCACAATTCCTACCTCAATCTTTCCTCAAGTTTGGAAACATGACCCATCTCAATTTTAACGTAAATCGTAATAATTTTTTATCATCACATATCCCCTCATCAAATGGAATCCAACGGATTCAGCTAGATCTCAAATTACCGTTTCAGATCAGAAGCGTGCCATTTTAAATGTTTGCCGCGTAAACTTTTCAAAATATAAACATTGGATGAAACCTTCTCTGAAATTATAGCTTTTTGTATTTTGGAGATAGCTTGGCCATAAAGTTTTATCAGCACATGATTGTGGTTTTGTTTTCTTCAAACCAACTCTCCCACATTGAAATTGCATATTCGTCTTCTTTTATTATAATGTTTGCTATTAGTTTCATAAGCCTCTGCAGCTTTTTGTTTACGTCTTTGTATATCTCTTCTCTAAGTCTTAAATTATTTTCAAAATATTTTCTATTTATATTAACATAATCATCTTTATCTGGCCCAAATATTTTTTATTTTTAAGGAAGTTTCTCTACCAAAAACAAGTATGAAGGAGTCTTGCCAGTTATTTCATGTATAGCCGTTCTAATGGCATGGCCTATATAGGTATAAATTTATCCCAATCTTTATGATTATCTTCAATATACGACGCTATTGCAGTACCAATTACTCTATTTACTCGTTCTGTAGGATTAGCTTGAGGATGATAATAAGGCGTATACCAAATTTTTGAGTTGTAATTCGTAATTATTTCTTTAAACTGTGATGAAATAAACTGTTTCCATTATCACATATCACTGTTTTTGCACTCCAAATATGAATATCTGTTCTTCAATAACTCTAACAATTGTTGATGTTTTACCATTTCTTAAGAAACAATAATACAAACTTGCTAAACCAACATGAAACTACAAGTAACATTGTATTACCGGTCTTTGATTGCGGAAAAGGGCCCATTAGATCCATGGAAACTATTTGAAAAGGCTCTGTTACTTCTTTATGTTTGCCCATTTTTCCAATTGGCGGCAGTTGACTAGGTTTGCTTAGAGCAAGTCTCACATTTCCGTACATAATCTTTAACATCTTTAATTAAGGAAGGCCAGAAATAATGTTGTCTTGCTCGATTTATAGATTTCTTAATTCCTAAATGTCCTGCTGTTGGACTGTCGTGACATTCTACTAAGATTTGTCTTCTCAATTTTTCAGGGATTGCTATCTTCCACGAATCTTTTAATCTGGAAATTGTTTAAGTTTCAAATATTTCCACAAAATACCTTGATTAAGTATCCAATCATTTCTGCCTTTTCCTTCTGCAATCTCTTTTTCAATTGAAATATACCAGTCATCTTTGTCATCTGGTTTAATATCTATAATATTTATTTCTTTATCTGGAATTGCTCTTGATAGTGCATCCGGTACAATATTATCTTTACCTTTTCTATATATTACCTCGAAATCAAACTGTTGTAACCTCATTGCCCATCTAGCCAACCTTCCATGTGGATCCTTATTCTTGTAAAGCCATTGTAAGGCTATGATCAGTTATAACCTTAAAGTGCGTGCTTCTATGTACGGCCTAAATTGTTCAACCGCGTGAATCACATTAGTAACTCTCTTTCGGAGTAGAGTACTTTGTCTCTTTTCTGAAAATTTTCGTAGAATACGCAACTGGTCTCTCAATACCGTCACGAGTTTGAAATAACACAGCGCCCGTACCTTTATTTGATGCATCGCACTGTATAATAAATTCTAAGTTGAAGTCGGGGCAGCTCAGTACCGAAGTAGAAGTTAGTGCTGTTTTGAGATCAATGAAAGCACTTTCGGCTTCTGCATTCCATTGAATTATTTGACCTTTTTTCAACCCTTTAATAAGATCGTGTAAAGGTGTAGCAACAATTGCAAATTTCTCCACAAAACGTCGATACCAACTCGCAAGTCCTAGAAAACGTTTAACTCTGTATATGTGTTTGGTCTTGGATAGTTTAAAATGGCACTAACTTTTAGGGTCTGTCCAAACCTTCTTTATCCACAATATAGCCTAAGTACTTTAATGAAGGACGAGCGAACTGGCACTTCTCAAAATTTACTGTCAGACCTGCTGAGACAACTGCTTTTAACCCAAGTCAACGACTTAATGTGATCTTCAAAAGTCTTACTACATACAATGTGTCATCCAAATAGGCAAAGATTTTACCCTCATGCTCTGGTGGAAATAACATCCATTAGTCTCTGTTGCACATTTTACTTGACTGAGAGGCATGACCTTGAATTGAAATAAACCCTTACCCGGCAAGCCAAATGCGGTTTTTCTTTACTCGTAGTTTCTAATGGTATTTGCCAAAATGCCGATTTTAAATCAAGAGTTGATAGATATTGAGCATTCTTTAAACTGTCTAAAATAGAAGTAACTCTTGCAGGGATAGGTATCATTCTTTGTTGTTTTATTTAGTTGTCTACTATCTAAACATAATCTATTAGAGCCTGATGCTTTTTTACTAAAAGAACCGGTGAACGCCACGAGCTAAATGATGGCTCTATTATGTCTTTGGCCAACATTTCATCCACTTCCTTTTCTAATTCCCATGATATGCGGTGAAAAGGGATATTGCCTTTGAGTGACAGGCTTGTGTCCTCCTGTATCAATGTAGTGCTCTATCAAGTTCGTTCTTCCTATACCCTACCTACAGAATACTTTATATCTTCAACCACTAAATCTAATGTTTTCGATTGATCCTCTGTCAACTCATGTCTTGATTTAACCGAATTGCTTATATTTATTATTGCTAATTCACCATTACATAATCTTTGAATATTTTCATGTGATGATATCTTCTTTATATCCAATGGTAAGATTAAAATGATCAAAAATTCATACCAAAGGAGATCATGTCTTAAATTATCCATAATGTAAATTTCACCACTTTATACCGTTTCATAAACAGTATTGGCAAATAAATTACTGATTTTATATTGTAGGATGTTCCATCTGCCATGGAAATGCTCAACTGAGGTATTTCATGGATTGAGAATCCCAAACCCATGAATTTACGACTTAAGTCTCTAGAAATCACAGAGAGATGTGGCCCTGAATCAAGTAATCCCAAGAAGGACTTGTTTAAAATTTTAACAAGAGGCGTAATGATTGTCATTACTTTTGATACGATATTGCATAAATGGCCAGTTTCAAAGTAATGAGAAACAACCTTTAACCAATTCTGCCATTCTTCACCTTTACAATCTGAAGCTGACTTGGAGGTCATTTGGCAGGATGTGACCTCCTGTTTTCGTTTCCGAACATGTGCAATTTTTACCGTTTGGCCAAATTGCCACATTTATAGCAAAATAACCTTTGACGAGGAGCGTACAATTTTTAAACGTGTGACCAGCAACGACAATTCAACATTTATATTTTGCAGGCCGAAATTTCTTACATTAACTGTTGATGCTATTTTGTCACTCCATTAACTTCCGCAAAGTGTCCTTGATATGCTAGGTCCGGCTCCAGAGTATTACTAGTGTTTGTTGGCTCTTGGAAATTTTCACAGTTAGTTCTTGTGCGTTCTAAGACTCTTAGCACCGATGTCAATTCTGATACGGTTTTAAACTGATCTCTGCAAACTGCAAGTTGAAAATATGGCTGTATATTCTTCAATAAGATCGAAAGTTTTTGTTCTTCATTAATTTTCTCTGGAAGTCTGTTAAACATATTCTGCATAACAGCTAGATAGATAGCAATCTTTTCTCCCTTACCTTGAGTTCTTTTCTTTATTTCTTCTAATAACTCGTCTTGGTAATAGGGTCTCTGAAAGGTAACTAAAAGAAGGTTTACCAATTCCTCCCAACTGTTCACATACTCACGGTTAGCTCTAAACCATATAAGCGCATCACCTTCAAAAATCACAGCATATCTCCACAAATCATTAGTATTAGCATTACGTGCCTCTAAGTTCAGCTATCCTTTCCAGGAAGGCATTAACGCTTACGTCACCTTTGCCGGAAATTTAACGCCCCAATCTTTAATTGGCACAAGTTTCCTAAAACCTAAGTCATTTTCTAAAATAGATTGATATGATATTTTTCGGGCATTCTTGCATGTTAGGAAATTCTTCTCCTTTGAACTGTAACTTGTTCCTGGCTCTATAGTTCTGTGTCTTGATTGTAAATCGATATGAGTGAGTATCTCTATCGCTTCTTCTCCAAGACTGCGATGGAGTATTTCCTTATCCTTTTTAGATATCTCTGCTTCACTGTCACTTTTATCTTCATCCTTCATATCCTTTGGAATTACCGTCCCATAAAATATTTGAACATCCTTACATAGCTTTAAGTGACGGTCTATGTCTGATTCACTAGGGATGATTAGTTTGACCCGGTTGAGCAAGTGTTGGAGGCGCGAAGCTAGCCGCTTTTTTATATCACCATCTGGATCTTCATCGAAGGCCGATTTAAGAAATTGCAATTTTTTCCAAATTTCAATCTGGGAGGACGTCCTTCGTACAACAAGACAGCACAACTACGTTTATACTAGAATCGCCTTCCCTCTCTTACAAAAATTTGTTTAAGGACTTTGCATAACTTTTACTGTTTCTAAGCCGAATACCACAAAGCTAACTCAAATTCAAGTTCATCCTTCAATAAATCGTGGGCATCAATCTTGTCCATTTTATTTTAAATTAAATGTATATTATATATTTTAGAATAAAGATTTTTTTTAAAGAATGTAAACAAGATGTTTCCTAGAGCACATGTACACAAAATTATATCATATGGCAAAAAATCAATAATATGAATTATAAGGCAATAACTAACCAATTCACACATTGTTTCAATGATCTTTACCGTGGGCGCATTTGTAATGAGTTGAGCCATAGGGGTCAGGGTCCGGCAAGATAAGAAACAAATGTGCGGTATTTTTGTGTAAGGTATTTAATTGCAACACAAAAGCCTACAACAATTCAACTACTAACAATCAACTAAATAATTGTAAGCATAAAAACTACAATTTATCATAACTCTAAAATACGTAAGCACTAAAATTTTAACTAACTCTACAGCTACGCAATATATACAAAAATAAAATGAAATATAACAAAACATAAAATTTACTACTAGTTCTTTTCCTAGTAAACAAGATTTTTAAAGTATCATTACAAAAAAATCAAACTTAATAAATAGAAAAGGAAATAGCAAATCCATAAATTTTCGATATTTATGCGGAGGTTTGAACCATGAATTTGAAGAAGTCGCCCAATGTACGTGGCCGCTATCCCAATAGGCTGTGCCTGTCGATGACGTTTCAATTCAAATTAGTATATAGTATCGTCTCTCAAAGTTCTCATGTTTTTGTGACAACTAGATTTTCTAATAACACTTGCCAGAGATATAGGAAGGCGTTATTGTCACAATTAACTTAATGGGCGTTTCCACAGACCCGTTGCACCTCAAAAATTAACGTTCCACTAACAATAATTTGTATTTAAATAATATAAAATTCACTGATACAGAGCCTTAATATATACTTAAACTTTTGCGCATTTAACTTGCAATGTCTGAAAAGAATTACCGCTTCTCGCGAACGCGGCCCTCCACCATTCGTCACAAATTCCTACCCTCCAATCTTTCCTCAAGTTCGGAAACATGACCCATCTCAATTTTAACGTAAATCGTAATAATTTTTTTTATATCATCACAAAGTTTTTATTTTACGGGGCGATTGACGGCGATTTCAGAGGTTGTTCAATTTTGTATCGAGAAAACATATTTAATGCTTTAAACATTATAATTTGCCCTTACGGGTTTAAAACAAGGGTGCAAATTTTTTATAAAAATATTGTACTTAGACGCACAGTTCAATCCGCTGGACTTTTCGATAGAAATCCAACTGAGCTTGAGCCTGATTACACCTATTATATATTCAAAGGTCAAAAAACTTTCACCGGTTGAATTTAGTTTTAATTTGTTATTTGTTTGTTTTATTTGTTTGCAGGATGAGACATAATACAGATACGTAGTTTCATTTTCATTTTGTTAATGTAATTAAGTACTTAACTTTAGATAGGAATAGGATTGTAGTTTTCATTACAAATATTTTTAATATTAATGGAAATATTGTGCCTCATACCATAGTACAAATAATTGGTGATAGAACTAATAAGAAGTTGGAGCTTGCTTATTTCAGGCAATCTTTTGAATGTTGTATAGAAACCAAGTGTTGGCTAGGAAAATTCGGTAGCAAATTATGGATTACGTTATTGCGGTCGTTTTGTTGTTTATTTACAATATTATGAAATTCAGTCCGTACAGATAAAGAATAGGATTAGAAATGCCGGCTCATCGAGCCCGTGTCATCAACATGCACAGTAACAATACCGAAAACCAATAACGGTAGGTATATCGTTTTATGTTTATATTATTCGTTTAAATGGAAATTATCTATTATTGCGAAAATATTTGGAAAGGAATACAATACTTTTCAAATATTTTACGCTAGTAGATAAATTAATTTTAAAATAACATTTATAACTAGCGACCCGCTCTGGCTTCTCCTGGGTGGGATCTATAAATGTGGCGTTATTTAGACTTAAAATAATCATTAAAGACTCTTTATTTTATCTTATCAGTATTTATATTTTAATAAAATTTCTAGATTTTTCGGATAAAGTTTAGTCTAGATTACTCTTGCTATTAGTCTCTATTTTTTCGTAAAGTTTTATTATAATCGCTCCAGCCATTCTGAAGATTAGTTCCAACATACAGACAAACTAAAAATTGAAAAATGGTTAATATTTAATATTTTATCAAACATTTTATACAAAAATATTAACAAACAATATCAACAATAATTATAAAGAAAACTCTCAAAACGCGTGGTAGCTCACAAATTAGCGAAACAGGACTGAATTTTTTTTTAGTTTATGGCATTTTGTTGTCATTGATTTCAATGACAAGTTGGACCATAGACTTAGAATATACTGGCGTATAGACGTACATAGTGTGCAAGGGAGAAGAAAATTCCTTATGACAAAAATGCAAGGTAGAAAAGGATACCAAATCTCATGACTCTGTAACCGATTTTAAATGAGAGGTCGGGACAAGTCGGCACGCAAGAAATAAGCTCCTAAATATTTTGTAATTTTTTAGATTATAATAGTGTTAGTGTCTAAAATTCATAGTTTTCCAAAATGTTTACATGTTCCGTGAATGACTGTCGTGTCAATAGTAGAAATAATACTGATGGTTGCACATTTCTCAGGTAAATTCGCAAGACGTCATTACTACTATGACGCGTCTATTTTTGGTTAAAATATATGTTATATACTGTTTAAAATATAGAATATTTTCAATTATTTTATTAATTTTGATATTTTGCAAAGAAAAAGTCACGTTGTTGATAATTTGTATAATTTTGGTAAATTCATTTTTGAACAAAATATTTTACATGTACGCTAGGGATTGACTCAACTTTATCATAATTGAATGTTTATAATGAATCGATAGACTTGCCCACACAACAAGGACAGGAATGAAAACAAATACTCAATTTGCGTTTTAAAAACGTAATTTTAGTTTTCCGTTTGTCAATCAGATGGATAGAATAAAAAAATGGATAAGGTTTATTGGGCGGGTTGGTTGGAATCCAAAGAAGAACTCTACAATTTGCAGTAAACATTTTCTTGAGAAATATAAAAGAAAAAGCGGAATAAAAACAATTTAATAAAAGGAACCATTCCTACATTATTTGTACCAGTAAGTATTATATTGTTACAGTAAGTATTCAAAAATTTAACTTCAAAAACTTTAGGTAAAAATAGAGATAGATTTTTATACATAATAATATTGCAGTATATTAAAAAAAAACTTGAGATTATCCTATTTAAGCAATAATGAACCCAACTGAATATCTATTTATCAACCAAAAAAAATGTATAACCTTACTTCACCACCCGCCCCTCACGGTCAACTTGTACAATATTTATAGCATCTCGCTATTTTCCGCAAGGGGTTACACAGAGCTTCGGATAATATTCCCAAGACACAATGATAAAACTTTTAGCGTAGTTGGATCTAATATATTTGGTAATGCTCTTGAAACATCAATAGACGCCCGCGCGTGAGTCGCGCGGTTCAATGTGCCAGGATAGTATAAATTCATTAGTATTTGATACTCAATGCCCGATTCATACTTGATGGCCGACGACATTGTACCGAGGGCTTAAATAGCGTGGTACTAGGCCTACAGCGTTAGTAATAGAGAAGAGGAACTCGTCGTTAAGTAATAGCTGCGCGGGTTAATAGATCTGCGAGATTAAATTGCACTTGCCGCGGTCAGTCCATGAACGAGTGACCATTTTTCACCATACCGAGATTGAAAGAATAGAGAATGCATCTGCATCCTCAGACACTTGGTGCACTTTTTTTTTATAGAAATAGGGTGACAAATAACATAATGATCTTAACTACTTTGTTAAGATCATTATGTTATTAAATCATGCAACTAAAATGATAATAAGTTTATTATGACTTTATTCTTTTCAGGACATATGAAAGAATATAAACATGAAGCATGATGAAGCCTCATAAACATTTTTTTATAGGAGGGTGGCAAACAGGCATGCGACTCACGTGATGGTAGTGAATACAGTTGACGTACAGGGAAGGTGCTTTATGCACCGATCGCTGTGTAACAACACTTCCCATGGAGCACTCACACGGCGGGATGGTCGGCGGTGTGTCCCCATCGAGAGTCGAGTTGGAAGCAAAAGCCCTAGCAGATCGGCTTTCTCCTTTGCGTCATGGACCAGTGAGTCGTCCACCCTGTGCAGTGATGGCAGAGATGGCTGACAGAAGTTCCTTGGACAGCGGCGAGACCAAAATGCGTGTTCCCGAATGGGCGAACAAATAAATCGGGCATTCTGCCGATGTGCTCTGACTTTGCTTGTAGCAATGACGCTTTGAAGGACCTGGAGGCGGAATTATACTTCTTTTTAAAGCGCTGGTGTTTGTCGGGACGTTGATGCGTCAGCCCAGGCCCGGTAGCACTACTGCTTATTGTGTGATGCAATTTTACAGGATAGGCACCACAGATGATGGAATAAATAATTCCATTCCCTGAAGCACCACATCAGCGACAGAATCAGCAACAACGTTGGGATCATCCGGCGAGAAGCAAATCCGCCCCCAAGGGTAGGATGCAAAAAATAGACCGCATCTCGTTTCAATCGGCCGACCTATAGTTCCAAACACGCCGGCGAGCTGCAGATCGCAACTGCGGTGGGAGCGTGAGTGGCACCGTACTCCGAATCAGACAATCGTCCGAAGAGCCAAGAGGGGCATCGACGGAGACCTGATTTCCGTCCGGATGAGAGGTCAGAAGAAGGTCCAACAGGGAAGGTACATGATCCTCCACATCTGGGATCCGCGTAGGCGAAGTAACCAGCTGTGTTAGACCATATGCCAAGGCAAAGTCATAAACAGGCCTACCCGCATGATCGGTTAAACCGGAACCAAGCCATTCGGCGTGGTGGTGGGCGTTAAAATAACCGAGTATCACGATCTCTGCGGATGGGACCTGTTGTAGCACGGAGTCTGCAGCCATTTGGACGTGATCGATGAGTCGGTCTGTGTCGGCATTACCACTATGGGACCTTGTAGTGTAGTGTATGTTCATGTGTATGTACGATAGATGAATTGGACAGTAATAAATCTACAGTCAAGATCACTAGACGTGATTATTTATTCCCCGAACCTCCCAACACTATATGGCGACCCTGCCAGTTCATCGGCGGTCTGCCTGGGTTCGGTCGGGCCGCGTTTAAAAATATGGAATACAAATTAAATATGAAATGAAGAATAAATAATATTGGACTTATATAATTAAAAAAAAAAAAAAATGTGTCGTTCTGAACTTAAGAAAGACCAAGTGTTCATTACGCAAGATACTTCAGAGGCTCAAATTCTGCACATATAGAAATTAAAAGCCATCTATCTGGGATATCCGTCGTGCTGCTTATAATATGCACAGTTTTGGGCTTGGCTCTTGTTTATGGTGTATACAAAATATATAAAAGGTGTCATACAAGCTGGATGCGGAATGAGATGGTAATGCAAAATTTGCGTCGCTCTTTTGTGCGGTCGCCTGACCCAGGACCTCGTGTACCCTGTGTATGTGAGAGCCGCCACGATGGTCACCGGGAGGCAACAGATGCGTCAAAGTGAAAAAAAAAAATGGACATAAGGTGGAAATTAAAAATATATAATAGTTTAAGTTTAAGAAATTAATATTAATTCAAAATAGCCATGTATACACTGTATTTTTAAGTATATTTTTTAAGTGTATTTTTAACTGTATTTTCATGTCTAGTGAATTAATAATTATATATGAAAAATTTAAAAGTATTAAAAATAATTTGGTTAAATTAAGTTATGCTAGGCGAACTAAAAGTTTTACAACAAAACTTAGAGAATCAATACAGTTACGTGAGGAATTTGATAATTGTTTAATAATCTTAAATAAAGAGATAGAAAGTAAACAAATTAAGAGTAAAGCATTAGTTGAAATACAATCATATTGCGATTTAATTAAGGACTTATATATACAAATAGAAAACTTTTGTAAGGATTACAGTTCTCAATCAATCCGAGGGCACTATTCGAAGGAAGTAGTCACCATGGAAAGTTTCGACTTTAAAACTGCTGTGTCACTCCTGCCAGTGATGACGGGCGAGAATCGGTCACCAAAACCTTGATGGACTCGATAGAGTTATAGCTCTTCGCTTAAAGAAAAGGTAAGTCTATGTTAATAAAATTTGTTTTAAAACTCGTTTGAATGAAAGCTAAATTACGCCTATTAGATTCCTATGACTCATGCGAGACGCTTATAAGTGATATGCGGAACCATCTTTTAACAAAGAAATCTTGCACTTCCATTCATAACGAACTAATGCAAATAAGGCAAAATAGTAGTTCCATAGATAATTATGGCAATAAAATCGAACAATTATTCGTAGATTTGACGATTTCCGCCGATGGCGACCAAAACGCGCATAAAATTTTACGTCCGATAAATGAAAAGATTGCTATTAAAAGTTTCACAAATGGTTTTGAAATCGACAACTCAGTACTATTTTGTCAGCACGTAATTATAATACATTAAAAGAAACAATTAGAGCAGCAAAGGATGAGGAGGCGTCCTGTATTCGACCTAACGAGTACACCGAACCATCGATTTTTTCGGGAATCGAGGTGGTTCAGGAATGCGTAAAATTACGCGGTAGGTATACATACAATAATGTACCACGTCAAACATACCTTTGCCTACCCATGCAAAAAATAGCGTCAACTGGAGGAACCCGTACCCCAACAGTTTCGCGGGAAATCAACAACATCGTGGGAAAAAGGTAACTGCGGTAATTACAGTAAGTACTCATACCAGAATCGCGGATCTTTCGTGGTTACAATACCCAACGAATTAATTTTATGACGCCAAAATATCGCGTATCGCAAAGTTCTCAAAATGTTGAAATTAACCCTAATAACCATAATAATTTAGAATTTTTCGAGACTCATAGTATATTTGGTTGCGAATATAGTAATTGTGTTGAGTTAGCAATAGGTATCAAATGTAGATGGCTTGTAGGGGCTTCTTTATGCGCAATTAAATATGACACGCTTAGAAAGCTCAACATATCATTACAAAGAAACCGATTACAATAAACGGAATTGGCAAATTACGAACCGTGGGATATGTTTATTTAACATTGTCTGTTAACGGATTGAAATTTAATAATAAGTTTCATGTTATAAAGCAATTGCCGTCTGAAACTTCTGGAATTCTAGGTATAGATTTTTTACGTAAGTTTAATTGTAACATAAATTTTGAATTGAATAATATTACAATGCATAATATGAATGAATTAGTAACTTTACCATTGCATATGGGTATTTTGGGAAATAATACATATTTGAGTATACCTCCGAGATGTGAGAGTTTATTTTATATCAACACGAGTATGAAAGAAGATTGTGTCGTCTTTCCGAGAGAGTTATGCGAGGAGTTTTTCTGTCTGGTGGAATTGTCAAAGTAAATAACGGAAAATACCAATACAAATATTAAATACACGAGAGGATCAAATTAATCTTAGTTATTTTAGACCCGAAACCGATAGTTTATATAATTACTCAATTTGTAAGTTTGATAAAGTCTCATTAATCCCGAACGTGTTCGTAAAATGTTAAATTTACTAAATTTAGATCATTTAAATAAAGAGGAAAAATCTTCTATTATAAATATCTGTGCAAAATTTTCCGACGTATTTTTATTGCCAGGAGATCAATTAACAACTTGTAATTTATACGAACATAATATACAATTAAAACCTAATAGTGACCCAGTGTATGTGAAACAGTATCGATTACTTTTCTCAGAGAAACGAAATAGAAAAACAAGTCAAAAATATAAAAGACGGAATTATTGAACCATCTTGTAGCGAGGTGGTCAAGTCCTGTGTTCTTGTACCTAAAAATCAGAAAACGGTGAAGACAGGAGCTGGCGTTTGGTTATTGATTTTCGAAAATTAAACAACTGTATTGTAGATGACAAATTTCCGTTACCCAATATTACGGACATATTGGATTCTTTATCAGGGGCAATGTATTTTTCCCACCTTGATCTTAATCAAGCATTTTACCAATTAAGCCTTAATCCATCTAGTAGAAGGTATACGGCTTTCACTACCCTCTGGTCAATATCAGATGACCAGAATGCCAATGGGCTTAAAGACAAGCCCAAGTTCCTTTTCTCGTGCAATTACAATATCTATGGCTGGTTTAAATTACGAAAAGCGCTCACTTATTTAGATGACCTCATTTGTTTTCGAAATTTAGATAACCATAATAAAAATTTAATAGAAATATTATCTCGCTTAAGAAAAGTAAACTTAAAGTTAAACCCTAAAAATGTGTTTTCTAAAAAGAACTACTTTATCTTGGCCATGTTGTTTCTTCCGAAGGTATTAAGCCTGACCAAAAGATATCAGTATTACAAAATTACCCAATTCCTCAAAGTACCAACGATGTAAAAAGACTAGTAGCGTTTGCGAATTACTATCAATTTATACCAAATTTTTCTGAAATCGCTTTACCTCTAAACAATTTATGTCGCAAAATGTCAAATTTCATTGGGATAAAACTGTAAAACATCTTTTCAATGCTCAAAAAGCTTTAACGACTCCTCCCATACTCCAGTATCCAAATTTTGACCAAAATCATAAATTTATTCTAAAACTGACGCGTCTGGTTTTGCTATAGGCTCAGTTTTATGTAATCATGACGGACGACCGGTTGCATATGCTAGTCGCACATTGAACAAAGCCGAGAAAAATTATCCTACTATCGAAAGGAATTATTATCGATAGTATGGGCGATAAAATACTTTCGACCTTATTTATATGGACGCGAATTCATTATTGAAACAGATCATAAGCCTCTCGTATATTTATTCAACATGACAAATCCGTCAAGTAGACTTGAAGTTTAGGTTACATTCTGTGTACTAAATATCGGAATTTGTCAATAAAACAAAAATACAAATTATTCATCTAAATTTATTTTATCGCCTTCAAAGTAGGCCCCATCGCTTGCAATACAACATCTCAACACTTCACCCAGTCTTCCATACATTTTCATAGGCTATTTGCGGTATGGCCTTTAGCTCATTCAGCGAATTTTTTTGTTATAGCTTCTATCGACTCAAAACGTTTTCCTCGAAGTGGTAATTTTAACTTGGAAATAAAAAAGTCAGACAGGCCATATCAGGTGAATACAGTGCTTGGTCGAGAACTTTTGTTGAATGTTTCGCTAAAAACTCTTTCACTATAATGGCTGTGTGTGATGGTGCATTATCATGGTGCAGCATCCATGAGTTGTGTTGCCACAAATCTGGACGTTTTCAGCGGATACTCTCACGCAAACGCTTCATGACGCCTAAATAATATTCTTTATTCACTGTTTCTCCTTTGGAAGGAATTCGGAGTGAACCACACCACGGTAGTCAAAAAAACTGTCAGCATCACCTTGATTTTGGAGCGACTTTGCCGCGGTTTTTGGGTTTCGGCTCGTTTCGAGACGCCATTCTGAACTGTTGGCTTGTTTGCATGTCGTACTCATAAACCCATGTCTCGTCGCCAGTTATTATACGTTTCATAAGGTCGGATCCGTAGAAGCTCGAAACCATGTCTTCAGCGACATGCTTTCGCTGCGCTCTTTGAACAAAATTGAGCTCTTTTGGAACTAGTCGAGCGGCGACGCGTTTCATGCCTAAAATGTCAATGAGAATGTTGTGGATGGACTTAAAGATATGTTCACCTCACTAGCCAACTCTCTCAGACTCATACGTCGTTTTCGAGCACTAGCTTCTTGATTTTGTCGATGTTTCTTTGGTCATGCGGTTGAAGGTCTACCAGAACGAGGCAAGTCTACTACTACTTCTCGGCCTTCTTTAAAAACCTTATACCATTCATAAGCCCTTGTTTTCGATATACACGATTCGCCGTAGGTATTTCGCAACATTTTTAGTGATTCACCACATGAAATATCATTCGAAACACAAAATTTAGGCACACTCTTTGTTCAACAATATTTTCCATTGTAAAAATCGCCGATAACTCAAAACTATGACCAACAAAAGTGTAGTTTAAAACAAATTAAATGACAGATCCGCTCAAACTTTGCGCGCTAAATCAGTACAGTGCTACCAACATGCAGTAAAAAATTAGAACGACCTCTTTTACGCGGGTCTTTTATTGACATATTCCGATACTTTTACACAGAGTTGTATTTGAGGAATATAAGTTTGTTATCAGGTATGTAAGGGGAGCGACAATGCAGCTGCAGATGCTTTGTCACGCATCCAAATCTCAGTGAAGATTTGAAAGAAATGAATGAAAGGTCATATCTGTCCTAACAAGAGCGCAAAGAAAGCGGATGGATGAAAGGTAGCACAAGATAAGTGTGACAACCCTATGGTAGATAAGGTTTCCACCAACGATTGGACTGATCACCCAAAAGTCGTGGGAACACTTAAAAACCAAGGATTGCACTGAATTATTGTTTGTAGACGAAAAGAATGGGAAAAGATAAACAGAATGAAAGAAAGTTCTATTCTAATTCTAAGTTATTTTGTTTTGTCTCACCAAAGTCAACTATTTATGTAAATCCTTCTTTCCGATCATATTGTTTGAGATGCCTTTGTGAGGTTGGATGCTGTAATAAGCGAAAGATAGATCGTCTGTATATTATACTAAATAATAATAATAATATATTAATTAAAGAGTTAACTCTTGTTATAAATGAGACACCAAATAGGTCCGGACCGCGAATATTAATTTTGTATGGTGTCCATAAGGTCGACGATCATGAGACAAAACGTATAATATTAAACGACTATCATTTGTTGCCAACTAGGGCACGCCGGTATAAGGCGAATGATAAACAACATAAAAAAATTCTTTTGGCGGGATTAGAGAAAGATGTTACTAATTATGTTAATCGATGTGACAAGTGTTTGCGACATAAACACTTAAATAAATATATAAAAGAACCAATGGTTATAACCGATACAGGATATTCTGCTTTTGACAGAGTTTACTTAGATTTAGTAGGGCCTATGTAAGGATAATGATAGTAATGTTTATATACTCACACTACAGTGTGATCTAAGTAAGTATGTTGAAACTTATCCATTGAAAATAAGGATACTATTTCAGTGGCATCGGCTTTCATAAATAATTTTGTTTTGAGATATGGTATTTCGACAAATAATATCTGATCAAGGGACAGAATTTGTCTCAACTGTGATGAAAGATGTGTGCCGTATATCAATATCAACAGGTAACGTCAACGGCATACCATCACCAATATAGGTTCCTTAGAAAACAGCCACAAAATCTGATGTCATTTCTCAGAATTCAAACAGGTAATGAACCACATAATTGGAGTACTTGGTTACCGTATTGGTGTTTCGGTTATAATAACACTGTACACACGAAACCAAGTATACTCCATATGAGCTTGTTTTTGGGAAGCTTTGCCGTTTGCCAACTAATTTAACTTTAGATATAGACCCTTTATATAACCCATATGATTACCCACAGCAACTTAGATATAGACTTCAAAAATCGCAATATGATGCAAGAAATAATTTAATTTTAAGCAAACAGAGTAGGAAAACAAAAGTATGATTATTATACAAATCCAATTAAGTATAATGCCGGTGATATGATACTCCTTAAGAATGAATTACGTGTAAGCAAATTCGATCCTCTTTATATAGGACCATTTCAGGTTATCGAAGATTGTGAACCAAATGTAACAATAGATTATAAAGGTAAACATAAGTCAATACATAAAAATCGCACTAGACCATATATAAAATAATGAAATTGTTATTATTACTATGTATACAAATAAACTTTACTTAAAATTTAAATAATTTTCTACTTATAAAGTGTTTACGATATATTTTTTTATTATGTTATAGATTAAGAATGTTAATATTTTAAAAATAATTTACACCTTTTTTTGATTTCTTTTACTCCAAGTTGTGTAACATTTAAAAAAAAAATTATTATTATAATATTTTTTTTTTTTTGCCGATGGGCGTGTAGTGTAGTGTATGTTCATGTGTATGTACGATAGATGAATTGGACAGTAATAAATCTACAGTCAAGATCACTAGACGTGTTATTTATTCCCCGAACCTCCCAACACTATAACCTATAGAGGCACCCGTAGACGCGGGAATTGTCGTCGTTGTCTACGGGCAGTCGAGGCGTCGAAAACAAATGTCCTCTCTGACGTGCACGCAAAATCCAGCCCGGGGCACAAAGGAGTGTTCTAATTTGTACCCCGGGTAGGAGAGATACGAAGTATCAGCCGGAGAGGACACCTGCGTCTCGATTAGAAAGAGCAAGGCCGGCTTTGCCATCTCCAGATGGTAGTGGACGGCGTTAAGGTTTGAATGAAGTCCCCTGATATTGCAGAAATTCACGGAAAGCGTGACCCACGATCAGAATAAGTAGGGTAGCTTGGGCGTGGATGCTCGGCGAGGGATTCTCCAGGGATGCCGGTACCCTCTTGGGGTAGTCTTCCGTTTAATTCCGCTACCATGTTGATGAGGGGATGCACTCACCAGGCGAAATGCAGAAGTAAACTTCTACTTCACGCTGGTATTCTGTGAGGTCGTGGTACCACCCCGGTTCGAGCCGCCCCATCTGTGCGACAGCAAAAGCTGCCGCGTGGCTCTACCAATGTACATATTAAATTGAATTAAATTAAATTAAAAATCATTTATTTCGGAACTAGCCATATCACACGTCATAAATACACATAGAAATTAAAATATTAAGTCTAAGTTATAATGTCAATTTTATATCAATTACATAAAAAAAATAATTTAAATTAAATTGTTACAATTACTTAAATTCATATAAAATACACAAACACAAGAAAACAGATACACAGCTCTAACGTAATCTAAATGTAGGTTTAGATCTGGAGTGCTCAACATGCAGCCTGGTCCAGTGTCGCATTATAGGACAATCCAGATCCATCCGCCAGGCGAACAGTTGCATGTAACTATTTGAGCTGCCCCGTATGCGAAGCATCAGGGACGCAACTCACTTCCGAATGATCGCTGCGAACCCATCTATATTTGCATCCACAAACATCCCCGATGCGCTACAGTAGCGTGACAGTTTCATCAGTGCTCTGAAGGCGTTATTGTATAGAATGCCCAGGGCGTCGTAAGATTTTTTTGTGTACTTGACCCATAGGCTGCACGTGTAGAATGATTAGCAGAATGCTTTGAACAACGTAGCCTTTACTTCTGCAGAATAGCGCGCAAACCTACGTGCCAACATATTGGCCTTTAAAGAGAGCAATCCTATTTAAATCCATACTTCCATACTTACTATACTTACTAATATTATAAATGCGAAAGTGTGTTTGTTTGTTTGTTTGTTTGTTTGTCCTTCTTTCACGTCGCAACAGAGCGTCGGCATGGCATGATTTTTTGTATGGGATAGTTCGGTGGCTGTAGAGTGACATAGGCTACTTTTTTCCGCGGAAAAACATCTCATTCCCGTGGGAAAATCGAATATGTTGCACAAGTTTGTCCTTCTTTCACGTCGCAACAGAGCGTCGGCATGGCATGATTTTTTGTATGGGTATAGTTCGGTGGCTGTAGAGTGACATATTCTACTTTTTTCAGCGGAAAAACATATCTTTGCCGTGGGAAAATCGAATATGTTGCAAAATTAAATTCAGCTAGGTGGCGCCACCGTGATTCTACAAGACGGACGACGGTACGATGGACGAACACAGAAGGTCAGAATATCTGGATTATTATGTCTTTTACCAAAATTAAGATAAAAATGTATGGATCTGTATTTTTCCACGCAGGACCGGGAAGAGCGATAAAAACATAAAATTCACCAGCTGATTTTCTTCAAACGTTTTGGTGCATCGTAATTCACAGAATAGGCGATAACCTCGCAGACGATATTAAGTAATCCGTTGATGCTCTGCCTACCCGCAAGGGTTACAGGCGTGATTATAAGTATGGATCAGAAATACTATCACCACCTGTCACGCTTTACCCTAACTATTACTTAACAATGGTAGAAACAGTTCTTAGTAAGCATTATTAATAAGCCTTAGTAATATTTATTGAACGGAAATGAATACAGTTCTTATATGTGGTTATGAATGAATCGGTATTACAATAAGAAAAATTGAGCAAAATTATAAGAAAAATATTTTTTGAGAGTTCTTATTAACTAACGTGTACATAGTTAAAATTAATTCCCCTAGATGTCGTTACTAGGTATTTAAAACATGACAGAAATGTTTCTGACATGTACTTAACTCCCGCCGTTGAGCCGCGCGTCAACTTATAGTGCATACGGTACCTATACGCTTAAATTGTTTCTATTTCGTAGCTTATTCGACTACCTGCTTTCGATTTCGGTTATTTGTTATTTGCTTTGTGATTTGGTTAAGGTTGAATGGATTTATATTGGCTTTCATTTTCGGATTTGTGTATTTTCTTGGATCGGTTTTGTTGATTTGGTTGGCATTTTGTTGCTGTTCCAATGGCAAAGTGTCTCTTCCCTTACTTGGGGAACCAAAAGAACCTTTGAAAACTCTCTTTTTATATGATGCTAATGAGTCACGGCGCTTTTTAAACAGGATCCGGAAATATAACTCATGCTTTCAAATGACGACCTTCAGGTTGACCGAAATAATAATGCCGGATTTTCACCTACATTTACGGTGCAAGGGCAAATTTATCATAGAATAGGTTCACTTTTTCCAGCTGAAAACGAACAGCATAAATTTTTACAAGTATATTTTATGGGTGACGAAGAAATTGAGGTAGACCGTCGCGGCCAATTTGTCCAGGGAGTTGAGAGAGTGTCTCAAATCGTGTTCAAAATTCAAAGATTCTTGCATGAACGTAACATTTTAGTCAAATATTTAAAACTGCTTTAGAAAACCTACCTGAAGAGGATTATAAAGTCATCATTCACGCAGATCGGACCCCTCGAGGAGAGCATGAAAGGCGCTACAATGCACCTTTGATAAACGAAATAGCAGCCGTAATTAGTGGTGATGAATTTTCTTCACGAGACATTGTCTTGCGAGCACGTGATGATACGTTGCAACGGGTAGCCGATACACACAAGTTTTATGACGCTCTGCAATACCCATTGATTTATTGCAAAGGACAAGAGGGTTATCATTTTCAAATTCCACTCATTAACCCGGTCACAAAAGAGCCTGCTCCGAACAAAAAAGTATCATGTATGGATTTTTATGCGTATCATATGATGTTGCGAGAAAATGATTTTAACCTATTAAGCTCAGTTTCCTTTCAACTCAAAAGGCTGCATCTCTGACGGATCTTTTATTTGGCTCAGTTTCCTTTCAAATCAGAAAACTGCATCTCTGACGAATCAATTTCGCTCAGTTTCTTTTCAAAAGTCTGCATCCCTGACGGATAATTATGCTCAGTTTCCTTTAATTAAAAAAATATCCCATTTCCATTTGGAATAAACAGGCTATTTTCATGCTTCCTATACGCTGCGTTTCAAAATATTTAAATAGGCTGACGAATCAATTTTGCTCAGTTTCCTTTTAATGGCTGCATCTCTGACAAATCTATAAAACTCAGTTTTCTTTCAATTCAAAAAGCAATGGATAGTTCATTTCCCAGTGACCATGCGGGCGAAGCCGCGGGTAACAGCTAGTAATTCCTATAAGTTTCCTTACTTAAATTATTAAGTTTACATTCATATTTAAGCCGAATGTTAAAATAAACTTCTTTTTTTTATAGGATAAGGGTCACAAACGTTCACACAGTCCACCTGATGGTAAGTGGTTGCTGCGGCTCAAAACATCTACATCTATCCTCGATCTCAAATCAAAATGCAGATACGTTGTCACCCGTGAGGACTAAGATGGAATGCCTCATTTCCAGTAAAAAGGGTCTCCGGTTTTCTACACACACCATACGAAACACAGCAGTGTTAAGCTGCTATTTTACGCTGGTATTCTGTGAGAGTAATGAAATGTAATTATCAAAAGTAATACTTATATTATGAAAAATAAAGCAGCCATTATGTACTCCGTGTCCCCGTTTTTTATTTGTTTTTTAGTCCAACTCATAGACTTAGAATATACTGGCGTATAGACGACCTGACAGCCCGAAAACGCGTGACCAATTTTGATTTGTCTTCGTGCGCTTTAGCTAGTGATGTACATTTTAGTTATAGCGACTATCGAAAAATGATTGTTAAGGAAGCGGTAAAAAGATAAAAAATTTTTAGTGCACGAAATTGAATAAATTCAAAACTAACTGAATTTTGACCATGATAGTTCTAAAATAATTAAAAATAGTCATATAACATGTTCCTGGAATAAACTGAACCTACCTGTCTTTTGTTGGATTTTAATTCAAATGTATAAAACCCCAGGTGACTTTACCGATAAACTTAAAAAACTCCCCAGAATCAGATCAGAAATTGTATTTTCGAGCTATGATCTTTGGAGAAAAATGTTTACTGCCGTGGGCAGTTTCCCAGGAATTTCTGTTATAATATATTGTTAATATAAATAGGTAGATACTTAACTAAGTATATACCTATTTATATTTTATATATATATTATAAAATGTTTTCATGGGGAAATAAAAAACGGAGACACGGAGTACATAATAATTGCTTTATTTTTCATATAAGTATTAATTTTGATTATTACAAACACTTTATGATTAATAATTAAATACATTATAGAAGTTAATTTTAACATGCGACTTAAATATGAATGTAAACTTAATAATTTAAGTTAGGAAACTTGTAGGAATCAGTTAAATAAGATTTCTCTGTTTAAAGAAATCTCTGTTTAAGACAGCGTAGTAAACACAAATATGTTGTTGGGTGAAATAGGTACATAAGGGAGGTCCATCAGGAGGCACGATGCAGTTTCCAAATGTGGTTGATGTATGGTAAGCCCAATGTGGGTTATGTATATGACAGAATGCGAGAAGCTAGGAGGTGTTTTAAGTCAAAGCTTAAGTGGTGTCAAGACAATGAGAACCAAATAAAAATGGATATCTTGGCTACTCACCACAAAGAAAAAGATTTTAAGGGTTTTTGGAAACAAACTAAGAATCTGGAAACTGCATCATGCTTACCTGTGAGTATCGATGGTAGAGTGAGCCTCATCATATCATAGAGTTTTGGGAACACTTCAAAGTGGAATCTACATTAGGACCGGTGCAGCGGGTGTTCGATATTGAGGAGAAATCGTGCAGTGAATTTGCCAGATTTACTGCGAAAGAAGTCGCAAATGTCATAAATAATATGACACGTGGTAAATCACCTGGATATGATAAACTCAGTATTGAGCACCTGCAGTATGCGGGAGTTCATCTGCCTAGGGTATTGACTATGCTATTTAATGTGTGTATAGGGCATGAATACTTACCTCAGGAACTTATGAAGACCATAGTGGTACCAGTTATAAAGAATAAGACCGGCGATGCTGCCGACAAGAACAATTATAGACCAATCTCGCTAGCTACTGTGATAGCGAAAGTATTGGATGGTTTGCTTGATCGTCAAATAACTAAACATATACATGTACATGAGGCACAGTTTGGGTTTAGACCTGAACTGTCCACTGAAACTGCAATCTTACGACTCAAGCATACCGTCCAATATTATGTTACGAGAATAACGCCTGTCTACGCCTGTTTTTGGACTTGTCGAGGCATTTGACTTGGTCTTATACAACATATTATGGGATAAGCTTCGGAGAAACAGGCACGCCAAGGAGATAGTCGATATATTGAGGTGGTACCACAACCAATCAAATAATGTAAGGTGGGTATGCTCATACTCAAGTGAATATAGGTTAGAGTGCGGAGTGAGACAGGAAACTTCACCGAGGCTCTTTAACATGTATATAAATGGAATCATCGATGAGCTTAGCAGAACTGGCGTCGGATGTTCAATAGATGGTTACTTCGTAAACAGCATCAGTTACGCGGACGACATGGTGCTGCTGAGCCCTTCGATCAAGACACTCGAGATATTAATAAATTTATGTGAGAGATATGCAGAAACCCATGGCCTTAGGTATAACTCCAAAAGAGTGAACTACTTGTTTTCAAGGCCGAACAAAAACCAAGGCTATCCCACTGGTCAGGCTTGAAGAGTACCTTTAAGTAGAGTCACCAAATTTAAATACCTGGGGCACTGGGTTGCAGAGGACCTCTCGGATGACTTGGATATTGAACGAGAACGTAGAGCGTTGGCAGTGAGGTGCAACATGCTGGCTCGCAGGTTTGCAAGGTGTACAAAAGCTGTCAAGATAACCCTTTTTAAGGCGTACTACCAAACGTTTTACACCTGCAGCCTGTGGGTCAAGTATACTCGCGGATCTGTAAATGCTCTACGTGTTCAGTACAATAATGGCTTTAGGATGCTGATAGGATGATGCTGGGGCTGTCTCGATATTGCAGCGCATCAGGTATGTTTGTTGAGGCTAACACGGACAGCTTTTATACAATAGTGCGGAAGAGAGTGGCCTCCTTGATGCGACGCGTGCGAGACAGTGCCAACGGACTTCTATGTACTATATTAGGAAGGCTTGATGGTCCGGTTGTGCGGCACTGGAATACTGTGCATATGGGGTCCAGAGCTGTTGTGTTTAATATAAAATAAGTATTGTTGTTTTTAGTTGTATATTTACTAACATTAATTTTAAGTTTATTTTATTTATTACTAACAAATTATGGAGCTTGTATCTGAAATAAAATTATTATTATTATGGGATATTTATAAAGTATTCTCATTTGGTTGGGCTGAATAAATATATAAAAGAAATATAGTAAATAAATATACATAAATATAAATGTATATATATTAAATATACTAACACAAATAATACATAAATAAATAAAACCAACCAAATGGAAGCCCTCGGCAGAGACCAAACAGCCGAGGTTAGGGGAAAGGAAAGAAACCGGCGGACGATGCGGGCGGTGTCGAGGAGCACCGCCTTCTGCATATGAGCAGAGCGGTCCTTCACGGAGTCCCAGTCGCCTCAAATGACCCGAGAGGCTGACCGGGATTAGCCGTTCGCAGAAACGACCACAGGAATAATTTCGGTCGGCAAACCACCCCATGTCGGTCACCTCGTGAGCCAGGTCTAGATATTTTGTCAGCTTATCTGTTTCAGCTTTCACGAGGTTCTCGTCATAAGGAATGGTAATATCGACCAAAAATATCCTTGACTGTGCTCAGTCCATCAGCACAATATCAGGCTTATTCGCAAGAATAGTCCTGTCTGTGATGATGGCGGTCAATGAGAGCCTGGCGCGGTCATTTTCGAGCACGGCTTCCGGCAAGTACTTATAATATGGCATTTTCCTATCCACGAGACCGTATTTCAGAGCGAGCTCCTGGTGTAGACTCCTGGCTACTAGGTTGTGTCTGTGCAACTAATCAGTGTTAAAGCGCCGAACAACCGGAGATGACATGCCTAAGTGACTCGCCGGGATGGCGACAAGCTCGACACATGTCGACGGCGCCATCCTTTAGGATATATCTCCGATAATTGTTGGTCTTAATAACCTGATCCTGTATCGCACAGACAAAACCTCGGTTTCCCAAAGAGGTCACCGAAACGTAGCCAGTGGAGGAGGCGACTGTGTCTACGAAAGGCTCATGTAGAGCCTTGTAGAACCTCCTGGAGCTCCTTCTCCTTCCATACGGTCTCCCGGTCGGAAATGCACTGTACTGCTGGGTCTTGCCATTGCTCGTTGGCTAAGGATAGAGGAGTAAGCCCTTTATCACACGAAATGACGCCCCTGAAGAATGGATCATCCGATCTCGCCAGAAAGTATTTACGGAGGCTGCACACTTCGCGATTATGCATGGTGAGAGCGCTCAAAAAGCCGCGCCCACCATGTTTCGCGGCAAGTACAGCCTCATTACTGACGATCTCGGGTAATGCATCCTGTGTGACGTCATAACAGTGCGGACTTTTCCATCCAGAGCGTTCAGTTCGTTCTGAGTCCACCTGAGCATGCCGAAGGTATATATGAGGACAGGCATGACCGCAAACTGACTGTTTCATATCCGCCTCATCGATACCTATGTTCTGTGACATACCCAGGTATCGGTATGTTTCAACCTGGGAAAGGGTCCTTATGTTGATGGGCATAGATAAATCTATGCCTCAGGTTAACAACCCTACCCCTTTCGACATGGAGGACCGCACACTTATCCGTCCCCAGCTCCATTCTAATAAATTGCTAAAATCACAAGTGATGTTTAGCAATTCTGAATATGTGGTGACTGGAGGCGAATAACGAGATCATCCATATAGAAAAGGTGGGTCACTTTTGTACCTCCTTTCCGAAGCTGAAATCCTCCCAGAACCCTCCAGTAAGGTACTGAGAGAGTTCAGAGAGGCAGAACCAGATTGGACTCAGACAATCGCCCTGGATGATACCCTTCTTATCCTTATGTGGTTCTCCGCAGCCGTCATCCGCTCGCCTAGATGACAAGGATCGTACTCACTGCTCCATACACTGCCCGAGGAAGTCTCTAACTGTACAGTCAACCTTGTAAAGCTCAGTACCCTCTTCAGCCATGTGAGGCACCGAGTCGAATGCCTTTTTGTAGTCTATCCAGGCGGCGGAGAGGTTCCGACAGTTGCGTTTAACCACTTTGCCAATGACCGCGTCAATGAGGTGGTTCCTTGGTTCCACGATCACCGCCCCGACATCCATTTTGAGCGCGCGACATCACCTGATTTGCGTTCAGGTGACGAGTGATTCTCGCTCAAAATGGATGTTAATGTCTTGTATATGGTAGGTAGACACGTTATGGGGCGGTATTTGCTCAGGTATGTGGAATCCTGGTCTTTAGGAACCAAATGAGTGATCCCAGTAGTGAAGAGGCTCGGGTGACTTTTGGTCGAGGCCTCTTGAAACTGTCGGGCGAGCACAGCGTGACACAACGAACCCCTTCAGCCAGTAGTGATGCAGTCCGTCGAGTCCCGGACTTTTCCAGTTCGGGGCCTACGGACCGCCTCCTTCGTCATCCGGCGTTATGATGACGGGCTCCATGGGCGTAACACTCGCACTGACTCGCCACAACTTCCGTCCAAGGGCCTCGCTGTGGTTTACGGGCTCTGACCACAGGCCGCGCCAGAATGCGATAGTGTCGGCCTGATTCGGTGCTGAGCCCGTTCCACACCATCAGCCGCTCAATGATTCATAGAGCCTCTTCTGATCACTCTGGAAGAGAACTTGAACACGTCTGGTTGAACCGTGTCGACCTCTCAGTATATCGCCGAATCCGCTTCCCCAAGCAGCGATTCTCTGCTTCAGGTCGTCTATGCGCTCCGTCAGTTTTGCGTTTTATCCGGCTTGCTGGGAAAAACTAATATTTGTCAGCAAACGCCATCCTGACGGTGCGCACAATTCTCGGTCTATTATTACCCGACCTGAAGCTTGTCAGTCTGCCGATGAGTCTTGCCTTTGCGATACGGTCCTCAATTCTTTTCTCCAGGCTGGGATGGCGCTACTTTGTCTAGTAGCGCGTCCAGCCGTGAAATGGCGCCAATAATACGGCAAACTGCCAGTGCGGCGCCAAAAAGAATTGAGACCGTCTCGCAAGGTCCCAACTAACTTCAAATAGGTCACCAGCATTGGGTTGAGAGCCCTCGACAGCCCGATTCCGCTTGCTAAGGGTATGCGGGAAGTCGTGGTTGATTTTCGAAAGCGTACTGCGCGTTTCCAAAATAGCCTCTTCAATATGCTCCTCATTTGCTCTAGCTTGTGGAGACTATTTCATCATCGTCTGAATTAACCACAACTGGAATATCCACGGCGGTATCCACGTGCGCAGGTTGCTCTGCAATTAGTGGCACCGCATACCAGCTGTAGCATTTTCATCCGATGAGGAACAGCCTCACGTCGTAGTCGTTCGAGTTCGGCGTCAACAAATATGTTGGAGCGCAGGATGTACCGAACTCGGTCTGCCATTTTGCTCCGTTACATGAACAGATGGCTCCAGCTCTGCGAAAAAGCGATGCATCCGAGCCCGATACGCTAACATTCAGTTTCTTCCTTTTGCCCTAAAATACGCTCGCAATGCGTTTGCGTTCATAATTGCGTCCAACGCATGCGACGTGTTCCACCAGCGGCGGGTGCCGCTTGCCGAGTCGAGAGACCCAACCGACACAAGCCCTCTGGTGGGGATGATGGATGCGGGCGGCTAGTAGGTGGTCTTGCAGCCCCCTGCGCTTGGCTGGCGACCCGCATGCTGTCGCGTCCAGCGCCAGCTCAGACGCGCTCTGGCGTCCTCCAGGCAGCGGCCCTTTGCGCTCTTTTTCCATCATCCATTTTTGGACGTCAATTAACGGGAGACGCCCAGGCCCGGCACCGTTTCATGGTTCGGCCATATGCAAACGGACCTTTGCACCCTCAATTTTACCTGGGCACGGCGCTCACACCTTTGGCAGGGCGCTGACTGACTACCGACGTAGCAGTTTTGTCCTTAACTGTTACGTCAGCGGGCGATGGGTCGTCACTTCCTACGCCTATTATTATTATTATTATTATTAAAGGCTAATATGTTTAGGAGGCTTCATCATGCTTCATGTTTATATTCTTTCATCTGTCCTTGAAAAGTATAAAGTAATAATAAACTTATTACCATTTTAGCTGCATGAATTTTAAAACATAATGATCTTAACAGATTAAAGTGCACCAAGTGTCTGAGGATACAGATGCACTCTCTATTCTCTCAATCTCGGTATGTTAAGAAAATGGTCACTCATTCATTGGCTGACCGCGGCAAGTGCAACTTAATCTCGCAGATCTATTGATCCGCGCATCTATTACTTCACCACGAGTTCTTCTTCTCTACGACTAACGCTGTAGGGGCTGAACCACGCTATTTAAGCCCTCGGCACAATGTTGTTGGCCATCATGCATGAATCGGGCATCGAGCGTTTTGAGTATCAAATACTATGGAATTTATACTATCGCGTCTCATACGCGGGCGTCTAGTGGCGCTTCAGGAGCATTATAAAATATCTATACTTAACTACGCTAAAAGTTTTATCATTGTGACTTGGGAATATAATCCGAAGTTACGAAGCTCCGCTCAACCCCTTGGGGAAAATAGCGTGATGCTATGAATATTGTACTAGTGTGACCGTGAGGCTGTGCGGTTGGTTAAATGGTAAGTTAAACATTTATTTTGGTTGATAAATAGATACTTAGTTGGGTTCATAATGGCTTAAATAGGATAATCTCAATATTTTTTATCTTTAATGTACTACAGTTTTATAATGTATAAAAATCTGTCTCTATTTTTATCTAAAGTTTTGAAAGTGAAATTTTTGAAATCTTATTATAACAATATTTTACTTACTTGGTTCAAATAATGTAGAAATGACTCTTTTTAACAAAATTATTTTTATTGTACTTTTTCTTTTATACTTCTCAAGAAAATATTTGCTGCAAATTGTTGAGTTCTTCTTTACATTCCAACCAATCCGTCAATTAACCTTAACAATTTTTTCTAATTATAGAATCCGGAGGGAATCATTTGACAAACGGCAAAATAAAATTACATTTTAGAACGCAAACCGAGGATTTATTTCCTTGTTGTGTGGGCAAGTCTATCGATTCATTATAAACATTGAAGATAAATATCGACATTAATTTTGATATAGTTGAGTCAATCTAGCGTACATGTAAAATATTTTGTATAAAATGTATTTACAGAAATTCATGCAAATTATCAACAACGTGACTTTTTCTTTGCAAAATATCAAAATTAACAAAATCATTGAAAACATTCTATATATTAAACAGTATATAATATAAATTTTAACCAAAATAAACGCTTCATATCATTGACGACGTCTTTAGAATTTACCTGTGAAATGTGCAATTATCGCGATTATTTCTATTATTAACATCACAATCACTCACAGAATAAGTAACCATTTTCGAAAAGTTACTTACTAAAATAACCACTATTACACTCTAAAAATTACAATTTACCTTGCTTATTTCCGCTACCATACAGTGTTCCGATCTGAAGTGTAAAGAAAGCCAGCATATAAAAAACAGGCTACGTGGAAATCCATCTTAGAACTTAGAGGTGAAACGCATCTGTAGCCTTCTATGTTTAAAGTTGGCTTCTGGTATCCATGGACTGCAGCAGTCGCTTTATATATCTTGTACTGAAAATTCATTTTCCTTTATTAAATTCATCCATATTCAAGGATTTTTAGTTAGTCATGAGCTATGAGGTTAAATTTGAAGAAAGATTTACCATGCTGCAGCTATATTAATAGTATAGTTGTAGCACGAATGGAATCAGCTCGACCGGGAAGGACCACGCTCTCAGAATACCAGCGTAAAATAGCAGCTTAATGCTGCTGTGTTTCATACAATGGTGAGTATGAAACCGGAGACCCTTTTACTGGACAAGAGGCATTCTATCTTAGTCCTCACGGCTGACAACGCATCTGCATTTAATTCGCAAACGAAGATAGATGTAGATGTCTAAACCACAACAACCACTTACCATCAGGTGGACTGTGTGCTCGTTTGTCACCTATTCTATAAAAAAAAAAAAAAAAAAAAAAAAATACCACACCTGATTTACTTGGTTGAACTTAAATAGGAATACTGAGAAATAAATACTCCATTAGTAGTGAAGAAAGTTTGGTGTAGTGTAGAAAAATAACAACGCGGTGTAAATGTTTTTCTTTCCACATAATAAGGGCGAGAAACCGACACTCACCACCAGAGTTCATTGGATGGTAAGTGGATGCTGTGGGCCATAGATAATATCTTCATTTATCATCTATTTGAATAGAATAGATTTTATTTTCAATATAGGATTACAAGAATATTTATTGAAAATGATTTTACCACTTTTTCGGATAAACCTGTGTCCTGGGAAGAACCAGTAATTGTGACTTTTAATAAACATTAATTTACAAGTATATTGTAAAATTAATCATGAAAACATTTATAAACAGCATGTTAGCAATCCTCTCATTCCCAGGGGTTATTATCAATAAATATTAAAATTAAGAATCAAAATGCAAATGCGTTACTAGTAAAAAGGGTCTCCAGTTCTCACAAATTTTATGGTTTCTCTTTGGAAATAATAAATCATATTAGTTTAAAATTGTTTTATCTGTTGGCATGGAGTTTCTATTATACACAGTCAGGTCATAAGTATTGTCACACAGTAAAAACTTTTCTTTTAGAATGCTGGCCACAAAAAGTTTATTGAATTCAATTTCAATTGTTCATGAAAATAAAACTGTATACTTTTTAAATTTTACTCATTTTAAATATGGAGTGGACGCTTAAAGAAGACCGTGTTGCAGTTATTGCGTTGCATCGTTGCGGTTACGCCAAATTCAAATTTTGACATACTGAAACATTTGAATATAAACAAAAGATTCGTTTATCGTACCATCAAACGATACAATGAAGACTCTAGTGTAGATGACAGGTCAAGAAGTGGTCGCCCTCGGTCTGTTGGGACTCCAGCAGTGATAAAAGCTGTGAAGGCAGAATTCAAAAGAAATCCCAAACGTAAGCAAAAACTGGCCCTTCAGATGGGGTTAAGCAGAACCACGGTGAAAAGGGTGTTAAATGAAGACTTAGGGCTTCCATATCGAAGAAAAACAGGACATCGTTTGAATGCTCGTCTAATGGACCTGAGACTGAAGAGATGCCGCGCTTTGTTGAAGCGGTACGGGAAAAAAAATATCAGGAAATTCTTTTTCGGATGAAAAGTTTTTACCGTAGAAGAAACTACAACAAACAAAATGATAAGGTGTACGCACACAGTAGTGAAGAAGCGAGCAACCGTATTCCGCGTGTCCAACAGGTCATTTTCCATCCTCGCTCATGGTATAGTTGGGAGTTTCTTATTGGGGCTTAACAGAGGTACATTTTGTGAGAAAGGTGTAAAACGAATGCAGTTGTGTGTCAAAGACAGTCCTGACGAACCTTGTGGAACCTGTTTCTCATACCATGTTCAATAACAGGCACTGAGTATTCCAGCAAGATTCGGCGCCAGCTCATGGAGCGAAAGAGCACAAGACTGGCTGGCGGCGCGTGAAATCGACTTCATCCGGCACGAAGACTGGCCCTCCTCAGTCCAGATTTGAATCCGTTAGATTAAAGATATGGCAACACTTGGAGGAAAAGGCATGCTCAAAGCCTCATCCCAATTTGAGTCCTCAAGACATCCTTGATTAAGGCTGCATCTCTGACGGATCTTTTATTTGACTCAGTTTCCTTTCAAATCAGAAAACTGCATCTCTGACGAATCAATTTCGCTCAGTTTCTTTTCAAAGTCTGCATCCCTGACGGATAATTATGCTCAGTTTCCTTTAATTAAAAATATCCCATTTCCATTTGGAATAAACAGGCTATTTTCATGCTTCCTATACGCTGCGTTTCAAAATATTTAAATAGGCTGACGAATCAATTTTGCTCAGTTTCCTTTTAATGGCTGCATCTCTGACAAATCTATAAAACTCAGTTTTCTTTCAATTCAAAAGCAATGGATAGTTCATTTCCCAGTGACCATGCAGGCGAAGCCGCGGGTAACAACTAATAATAATTCCTATAAGTTTCCTTACTTAAATTATTAAGTTTACATTCATATTTAAGCCGAATGTTAAAATAAACTTCTTTTTTTTATAGGATAAGGGTCACAAACGTTCACACAGTCCACCTGATGGTAAGTGGTTGCTGCGGCTCAAAACATCTACATCTATCCTCGATCTCAAATCAAAATGCAGATACGTTGTCACCCGTGAGGACTAAGATGGAATGCCTCATTTCCAGTAAAAAGGGTCTCCGGTTTTCTACACACACCATACGAAACACAGCAGTGTTAAGCTGCTATTTTACGCTGGTATTCTGTGAGAGTAATGAAATGTAATTATCAAAAGTAATACTTATATTATGAAAAATAAAGCAGCCATTATGTACTCCGTGTCCCCGTTTTTTATTTGTTTTTTAGTCCAACTCATAGACTTAGAATATACTGGCGTATAGACGACCTGACAGCCCGAAAACGCGTGACCAATTTTGATTTGTCTTCGTGCGCTTTAGCTAGTGATGTACATTTTAGTTATAGCGACTATCGAAAAATGATTGTTAAGGAAGCGGTAAAAAGATAAAAAAAAATTTTTAGTGCACGAAATTGAATAAATTCAAAAACTAACTGAATTTTGACCATGATAGTTCTAAAATAATTAAAAAATAGTCATATAACATGTTCCTGGGAATAAACTGAACCTACCTGTCTTTTGTTGGATTTTAATTCAAATGTATAAAACCCCAGGTGACTTTACCGATAAACTTAAAAAACTCCCCAAGAATCAGATCAGAAATTGTATTTTCGAGCTATGATCTTTGGAGAAAAATGTTTACTGCCGTGGGCAGTTTCCCCGGAATTTCTGTTATAATATATTGTTAATATAAATAGGTAGATACTTAACTAAGTATATACCTATTTATATTTTATATATATATTATAAAATGTTTTCATGGGGAAATAAAAAACGGAGACACGGAGTACATAATAATTGCTTTATTTTTCATATAAGTATTAATTTTGATTATTACAAACACTTAATGATTAATAATTAAATACATTATAGAAGTTAATTTTAACATGCGACTTAAATATGAATGTAAACTTAATAATTTAAGTTAGGAAACTTGTAGGAATCAATTAAATAAGATTTCTCTGTTTAAAATCTCTGTTTAAGACAGTAGTAAACACAAATATGTTGTTGGGTGAAATAGGTACATAAGGAGGTCCATCAGGAGGCACGATGCAGTTTCAAATGTGGTTGATGTATGGTAAGCCCAATGTGGGTTATGTATATGACAGAATGCGAGAAGCTAGGAGGTGTTTTAAGTCAAAGCTTAAGTGGTGTCAAGACAATGAGAACCAAATAAAATGGATATCTTGGCTACTCACCACAAGAAAAAGATTTTAAGGGTTTTTGGAAACAAACTAAGAATCTGGAAACTGCATCATGCTTACCTGTGAGTATCGATGGTAAGAGTGAGCCTCATCATATCGCAGAAGTTTTTAGGGAACACTTCAAAGTGGAATCTACATTGGGACCGGTGCAGCGGGTGTTCGATATTGAGGAGAAATCGTGCAGTGAATTTGCCAGATTTACTGCGAAAGAAGTCGCAAATGTCATAAATAATATGACACGTGGTAAATCACCTGGATATGATAACCTCAGTATTGAGCACCTGCAGTATGCGGGAGTTCATCTGCCTAGGGTATTGACTATGCTCTTTAATGTGTGTATAGGGCATGAATACTTACCTCAGGAACTTATGAAGACCATAGTGGTACCAGTTATAAAGAATAAGACCGGCGATGCTGCCGACAAGAACAATTATAGACCAATCTCGCTAGCTACTGTGATAGCGAAAGTATTGGATGGTTTGCTTGATCGTCAACTAACTAAACATATACATGTACATGAGGCTGGTTGGGTTTAGACCTGAACTGTCCACTGAAACTGCAATCTTACGACTCAAGCATACCGTCCAATATTATGTTACGAGAATAACGCCTGTCTACGCCTGTTTTTTGGACTTGTCGAAGGCATTTGACTTGGTCTTATACAACATATTATGGGATAAGCTTCGGAGGGAAACGAGCACGCCAAGGGAGATAGTCGATATATTGAGGTATTGGTACCACAACCAATCAAATAATGTAAGGTGGGTATGCTCATACTCAAGTGAATATAGGTTAGAGTGCGGAGTGAGACAGAGAGGCTTAACTTCACCGAGGCTCTTTAACATGTATATAAATGGAATCATCGATGAGCTTAGCAGAACTGGCGTCGGATGTTCAATAGATGGTTACTTCGTAAACAGCATCAGTTACGCGGACGACATGGTGCTGCTGAGCCCTTCGATCAAGACACTCGAGATATTAATAAATTTATGTGAGAGATATGCAGAAACCCATGGCCTTAGGTATAACTCCAAAAAGAGTGAACTACTTGTTTTCAAGGCCGGGAACAAAAAACCCAAGGCTATCCCACTGGTCAGGCTTGGAAGAGTACCTTTAAGTAGAGTCACCAAATTTAAATACCTGGGGCACTGGGTTGCAGAGGACCTCTCGGATGACTTGGATATTGAACGAGAACGTAGAGCGTTGGCAGTGAGGTGCAACATGCTGGCTCACAGGTTTGCAAGGTGTACAAAAGCTGTCAAGATAACCCTTTTAAGGCGTACTACAAACGTTTTACACCTGCAGCCTGTGGGTCAAGTATACTCGCGGATCTGTAAATGCTCTACGTGTTCAGTACAATAATGGCTTTAGGATGCTGATAGGATGATGCTGGGCTGTCTCGATATTGCAGCGCATCAGGTATGTTTGTTGAGGCTAACACGGACAGCTTTTATACAATAGTGCGGAAGAGAGTGGCCTCCTTGATGCGACGCGTGCGAGACAGTGCCAACGGACTTCTATGTACTATATTAGGAAGGCTTGATTGTCCGGTTGTGCGGCACTGGAATACTGTGCATATGGGGTCCAGAGCTGTTGTGTTTAATATAAAATAAGTATTGTTGTTTTTAGTTGTATATTTACTAACATTAATTTTAAGTTTATTTTATTTATTACTAACAAATTATGGAGCTTGTATCTGAAATAAAATTATTATTATTTTGGGGTATTTATATAGTATTCTCATCTGGTTGGGCTGGATAAATATATAAAAGAAATATAGTAAATAAATATACATAAATATAAATGTATATATATTAAATATACTAACACAAATAATACATAAATAAATAAAACCAACAAATGAAGCCCTCGGCAGAGACCAAACAGCCGAGGTTGGGGAAAGGAAAGAAACCGGCGGACGATGCGGGCGGTGTCGAGGAGCACCGCCTTCTGCATATGAGCACGGGCGGTCCTTCACGGAGTCCCAGTCGCCTCAAATGACCCGAGAGGCTGACCGGGATTAGCCGTTCGCAGAAACGACCACAGGAATAATTTCGGTCGGCAAACCACCCACATGTCGGTCACCTCGTGAGCCAGGTCTAGATATTTTGTCAGCTTATCTGTTTCGGCTTTCACGAGGTTCTCGTCATAAGGAATGGTAATATCGACCAAAAATATCCTTGACTGTGCTCAGTCCATCAGCACAATATCAGGCTTATTCGCAAGAATAGTCCTGTCTGTGATGATGGCCCGGTCAATGAAACCTGGCGCGGTCATTTTCGAGCACGGCTTCCGGCAATACTTATAATATGGCATTTTCCTATCCACGAGACCGTATTTCAGAGCGAGCTCCTGGTGTAGACTCCTGGCTACTAGGTTGTGTCTGTGCAACTAATCAGTGTTAGAAAGCGCCGAACAACCGGAGATGACATGCCTAAGTGACTCGCCGGGATGGCGACAAGCTCGACACATGTCGACGGCGCCATCCTTTAGGATATATCTCCGATAATTGTTGGTCTTAATAACCTGATCCTGTATCGCACAGACAAAACCCTCGGTTTCCCCAAAGAGGTCACCGAAACGTAGCCAGTGGAGGGAGGCGACTGTGTCTACGAAAGGCTCATGTAGAGCCTTGTAGAACCTCCTGTGGAGCTCCTTCTCCTTCCATACGGTCTCCCGGTCGGAAATGCACTGTACTGCTGGGTCTTGCCATTGCTCGTTGGCTAAGGATAGAGGAGTAAGCCCTTTATCACACGAAATGACGCCCCTGAAGAATGGATCATCCGATCTCGCCAGAAAGTATTTACGGAGGCTGCACACTTCGCGATTATGCATGGTGAGAGCGCTCAAAAAGCCGCGCCCACCATGTTTCCGCGGCAAGTACAGCCTCATTACTGACGATCTCGGGTAATGCATCCTGTGTGACGTCATAACAGTGCGGACTTTTCCATCCAGAGCGTTCAGTTCGTTCTGAGTCCACCTGAGCATGCCGAAGGTATATATGAGGACAGGCATGACCGCAAACTGACTGTTTCATATCCGCCTCATCGATACCTATGTTCTGTGACATACCCAGGTATCGGTATGTTTCAGCCTGGGAAAGGGTCCTTATGTTGATGGGCATAGATAAATGTATGCCCTCAGAGTTAGCAACCCTACCCCTTTCGACATGGAGGACCGCACACTTATCCGTCCCCAGCTCCATTCTAATAGAATTGCTAAAATCACAAGTGATGTTTAGCAATTCCACAAGATGTGAGTGACTGGAGGCGAATAACGAGATCATCCATATAGAAAAGGTGGGTCACTTTGCCTCCTTTCCGAAGCTGAAATCCCCTCCCAGAACCCTCCAGTAAGGTACTGAGAGAGTTCAGAGAGAGGCAGAACCAGATTGGACTCAGACAATCGCCCTGGATGATACCCCTTCTTATCCTTATGTGGTTCTCCGCAGCCGTCATCCGCTCGCCTAGATGACAAGGATCGTACTCCACTGCTCCATACACTGCCCGAGGAAGTCTCTAACTGTACAGTCAACCTTGTAAAGCTCGAGTACCCTCTTCAGCCATGTATGAGGCACCGAGTCGAATGCCTTTTTGTAGTCTATCCAGGCGGCGGAGAGGTTCCGACGGTTGCGTTTAACCACTTTGCCAATGACCGCGTCAATGAGGAGTGGTTCCTTGGTTCCACGATCACCGCCCCGACATCCATTTTGAGCGCGCGACATCACCTGATTTGCGTTCAGGTGACGAGTGATTCTCGCGCTCAAAATGGATGTTAATGTCTTATATGGTAGGTAGACACGTTATGGGGCGGTATTTGCTCAGGTATGTGGAATCCTGGTCTTTAGGAACCAAATGAGTGATCCCAGTAGTGAAGAGGCTCGGAGTGACTTTTGGTCGAGCCTCTTGAAACTGTCAGGCGAGCACAGCGTGACACACAACGAACCCCTTCAGCCAGTAGTGATGCAGTCCGTCGAGTCCGGACTTTTCCAGTTCGGGGCCCTACGGACCGCCTCCTTCGTCATCCGGCGTTATGATGACGGGCTCCATGGGCGTAACACTCGCACTGACTCGCCACAACTTCCGTCAAGGGCCCTCGCTGTGGTTTACGGGCTCTGACCACAGGCCGCGCCAGAATGCGATAGTGTCGGCCTGATTCGGTGCTGAGCCCGTTCCACGTACCATCGGCCGCTCCAATGATTCATAGAGCCTCTTCTGATCACTCTGGAAGAGAACTTGAACACGTCTGGTTGAACCGTGTCGACCTCTCAGTATATCGCCGAATCCGCTTCCCCCAAGCAGCGATTCTCTGCTTCAGGTCGTCTATGCGCTCCGTCAGTTTTTGCGTTTTATCCGGCTTGCTGGGAAAAACTAATATTTGTCCCAGCAAACGCCATCCTGACGGTGCGCACAATTCTCGGTCTATTATTACCCGACCTGAAGCTTGTCAGTCTGCCGATGAGGAGTCTTGCCTTTGCGATACGGTCCTCAATTCTTTTTCTCCAGGCTGGGATGGCGCTACTTTGTCTAGTAGCGCGTCCAGTGGAAATGGCGCCAATAATACGGCAAACTGCCAGTGCGGCGCCAAAAATTGAACCGTCTCGCAGGTCAACAACTTCAAATAGGTCACCAGCATTGGGTTGAGAGCCTCGACAGCCCGATTCCGCTTGCTTAAGGTATGCGGGAAGTCGTGGTTGATTTTCGAAGGCGTACTGCGCGTTTCCAAAATAGCCTCTTCAATATGCTCCTCATTTGCTCTAGCTTGTGGGAGACTATTTCATCATCGTCTGAATTAACCACAACTGGAATATCCACGGCGGTATCCACGTGCGCAGGTTGCTCTGCAATTAGTGGCACCGCATTACCAGCTGTAGCATTTTCATCCGATGAGGAACAGCCTCACGTCGTAGTCGTTCGAGTTCGGCGTCAACAAATATGTTGGAGCGCAGGATGTACCGAACTCGGTCTGCCAGATTTTGCTCCGTTACATGAACAGATGGCTCCAGCTCTGCGAAAAGCGATGCATCCAGCCCGATACGCTAACATTCCAGTTTCTTCCCTTGCCTAAAATACGCTCGCAATGCGTTTGCGTTCATAATTTGCGTCAACGCATGCGACGTGTTCCACCAGCGGCGGGTGCCGCTTGCCGAGTCGAGAGACCCAACCGACACAAGCCCTCTGGTGGGGATGATGGATGCGGGCGGCTAGTAGGTGGTCTTGCAGCCCCCTGCGCTTGGCTGGCGACCCGCATGCTGTCGCGTCCAGCGCCAGCTCCAGACGCGCCCTGGCGTCCTCCAGGCAGCGGCCCTTTGCGCACTCTTTTTTTTTCCATCATCCATTTTTGGACGTCAATTAACGGGAGACGCCCAGGCCCGGCACCGTTTCATGGTTCGGCCATATGCACAAACGGACCTTTGCACCCTCAATTTTACCTAGGCACGGCGCTCACACCTTTTGGCAGGGCGCTGACTGACTGCACCGACGTAGCAGTTTTGTCACTTAACTGTTACGTCAGCGGGCGATGGGGTCGTCACTTCCCTACGCCTATTATTATTATTATTATTATCATTAAAGGCTAATATGTTTAGGAGGCTTCATCATGCTTCATGTTTATATTCTTTCATCTTTCCTTGAAAAGTATAAAGTAATAATAAGCTTATTACCATTTTAGCTGCATGAATTTTAAAAACATAATGATCTTAACAGATTAAAGTGCACCAAGTGTCTGAGGATACAGATGCACTCTCTATTCTCTCAATCTCGGTATGTTAAGAAAATGGTCACTCATTCATTGGCTGACCGCGGCAAGTGCAACTTAATCTCGCAGATCTATTGATCCGCGCATCTATTACTTCACCACGAGTTCCTCTTCTCTACGACTAACGCTGTAGGGGCTGAACCACGCTATTTAAGCCCTCGGCACAATGTTGTTGGCCATCATGCATGAATCGGGCATCGAGCGTTTTGAGTATCAAATACTATGGAATTTATACTATCGCGTCTCATGCGCGGGCGTCTAGTGGCGCTTCAGGAGCATTATAAAATATCTATACTTAACTACACTAAAAGTTTTATCATTGTGACTTGGGAATATAATCCGAAGTTACGAAGCTCCGCTCAACCCCTTGGGGAAAATAGCGTGATGCTATGAATATTGTACTAGTGTGACCGTGAGGCTGTGCGGTTGGTTAAGTAAGGTTAAACATTTATTTTGGTTGATAAATAGATACTTAGTTGGGTTCATAATGACTTAAATAGGATAATCTCAATATTTTTTATCTTTAATGTACTACAGTTTTATAATGTATAAAAATCTGTCTCTATTTTTATCTAAAGTTTTGAAAGTGAAATTTTTGAAATCTTATTATAACAATATTTTACTTACTTGGTTCAAATAATGTAGAAATAACTCTTTTTAACAAAATTATTTTTATTGTACTTTTTCTTTTATACTTCTCAAGAAAATGTTTGCTGCAAATTGTAATTCTTCTTTACATTCCAACCAATCCGTCAATTAACCTTAACAATTTTTTCTAATTATAGAATCCGGAGGGAATCATTTGACAAACGGCAAAATAAAATTACATTTTAAAACGCAAACCGAGGATTTATTTCCTTGTTGTGTGGGCAAGTCTATCGATTCATTATAAACATTGAAGATAAATATCGACATTAATTTTGATATAGTTGAGTCAATCCCTAGCGTACATGTAAAATATTTTGTATAAAATGTATTTACGAAATTCATGCAAATTATCAACAACGTGACTTTTTTCTTTGCAAAATATCAAAATTAACAAAATCATTGAAAACATTCTATATATTAAACAGTATATAATATAAATTTTAACCAAAAATAAACGCTTCATATCATTGACGACGTCTTTAGAATTTACCTGTGAAATGTGCAATTATCGCGATTATTTCTATTATTAACATCACAATCACTCACAGAATAAGTAACCATTTTGGAAAAGAGTTACTTACTAAAAATAACCACTATTACACTCTAAAAAATTACAATTTACCTTGCTTATTTCCGCTACCATACAGTGTTCCGATCTGAAGTGTAAAGAAGGCCAGTATATAAAAAAACAGGCTACGCGGCATTACATCTCAGAACTTAGAGGCGAAAGGCATCTGTAACCTTCTATGTTTGAAGTTGGCTCCAGGTATCCATGGACTGCAGCAGTCGCTTTATATATCTTGTACTGAAAATTCATTTTTCACTTTATTAAATTCATCCCATATTCAAGGATTTTTAGTTAGTCATGAGCTATGAGGTTAAATTTGAAGAAAGATTTACCATGCTGCAGCTATATTAATAGTATAGTTGTAGCACGAATGGGTCGGCTCGACCGGGGAAGGACCACGCTCTCACAGAATACCAGCGTAAAATAGCAGCTTAATGCTGCTGTGTTTCGTATGGTGAGTGTAGAGAACCGGAGACCCTTTTTACTGGACAAGAGGCATTCTATCTTAGTCCTCACGGCTGACAACGCATCTGCATTTAAATTCGCAAACGAAGATAGATGTAGATGTCTAAACCACAACAACCACTTACCATCAGGTGGACTGTGTGCTCGTTTGTCACCTATTCTATAAAAAAAAAAAAAAAAAATACCACACCTGATTTACTTGGTTGAACTTAAATAGGAATACTGAGAAATAAATACTCCATTAGTAGTGAAGAAAGTTTGGTGTAGTGTAGAAAAATAACAACGCGGTGTAAATGTTTTTCTTTCCACATAATAAGGGCCAGAAACCGGCACACATCACCAGAGCCCACCGGATGGTAAGTGGATGCTGTGGCCCATAGATAATATGTTCATTTATCTTCAATTTGAATAGAATAGAATTTTTTTCTTCAATATAGATTACAAAAATATTTATTGAAAATGATTTTACCACTTTTTCGGAAAAACATCTGTCTTGGGAAGGACCAGTTAAAAACTCACAGGGACTTTAGTAAGCATTAATTTACAATTATGTTGTAAAATTAATCATGAAAACATTTATAAACAGCACGTTAGCAATCATCTCATTACTAGGGGCTATTATCAATCAATATTAAAATTAAGAATCAAAATGCAAATGCGTTACTACTAAAAAGGGTCTCTGATTATCTCAAATTTTATGTTTTTTCTTTAGATATAATACATCATATTAGTTTAAAATTGTTTTATCTGTTGGCATGGAGTTTCTATTATACACAGTCAGGTCATAAGTATTGTCACACAGTAAAACCTTTTCTTTTAGAATGCTGGCCACAAAAAGTTTATTGAATTCAATTTCAATTGTTCATGAAAATAAAACTGTATACTTTTAGAATTTTACTCATTTTAAATATGGAGTGGACGCTTAAAGAAGACCGTGTTGCAGTTATTGCGTTGCATCGTTGCGGTTACGCGCCAATTCAAATTTTTGACATACTGAAACATTTGAATACAAACAAAAGATTCGTTTATCGTACCATCAAACGATACAATGAAGACTCTAGTGTAGATGACAGGTCAAGAAGTGGTCGCCCTCGGTCTGTTGGGACTCCAGCAGTGATAAAAGCTGTGAAGGCGCGAATTCAAAAGAAATCCCAAACGTAAGCGAAACTGTTGGCCCTTCAGATGGGGTTAAGCAGAACCACGGTGAAAAGGTGTTAAATGAAGACTTAGGGCTGGGCATATCGAAAAACAGGACATCGTTTGAATGCTCGTCTAATGGACCTGAGACTGAAGAGATGCCGCGCTTTGTTGAAGCGGTACGCGGGAAAAAATATCAGGAAATTCTTTTTCGGATGAAAAGTTTTTACCGTAGAAACTACAACAAACAAAATGATAAGGTGTACGCACACAGTAGTGAAGAAGCGAGCAACCGTATTCCGCGTGTCCAACGAGGTCATTTTCCATCCTCGCTCATGGTATAGTTGGGAGTTTCTTATTGGGGCTTAACAGAGGTACATTTTTGTGAGAAAGGTGTAAAAACGAATGCAGTTGTGTGTCAAAGACAGTCCTGACAAACCTTGTGGAACCTGTTTCTCATACCATGTTCAATAACAGGCACTGGGTATTCCAACAAGATTCGGCGCCAGCTCATAGAGCGAAGAGCACACAAGACTGGCTGGCGGCGCGTGAAATCGACTTCATCCGGCACGAAGACTGGCCTCCTCAGTCAGATTTGAATCCGTTAGATTAAAGATATGGCAACACTTGGAGGAAAAGGCATGCTCAAAGCCTCATCCCAATTTGGAGTCACTCAAGACATCCTTGATTAAAGCAGCCGCCGATATTGACATGGACCTCGTTCGTGCTGCGATAGACGACTGGCCGCGCAGATTGAAGGCCTGTATCAAAATCACGGAGGTCATTTTGAATAAACTTTAGTGTCATAGGAATCTATGTTTTGTTAAGTTCATTTTGGTATATAAATGGTTACATAATGAATAAACTTGTTTCAATTATTTTATATTAAACGTGTGACAGAATTTATGCCTGAATTCTACAGAAACGTTATATTACAGTAAGTTTTTATTGCCTTCCGTGTTATAAATCTTTGTGACTACAGTTCTTTGTATGATGGGTGTCGTAAGAGGTAACAGAGGAAAAATGAAACAGGGGATGGGCAGCAGCATCCTTCATCAAAACAGCATCAGTTGACGGCTCCGTAGCGCAGTGGCTTAGCAATGAGTTGCAGCGCTAAGGGCCGCGGGTTCGAATCCCGCACGGAACAAGTATTTGTATGGCCTACGAATAATTGTTTCAGGTCTGGATGTTTGTCCTTGTGCAATTTATGTTTGTAAACTGCCTCCACGAAACAGGAGAAAATCCTAGTGTGGGGGTAACGTTTTTTAAAACAAAACAAACAAACAATAAAACAATATTTCCGATAACAACTGAAAATAATAAAAAGAAAACTACGGATGTTAAGCCACCTGCCTAATATGCCAAATGTGGTTAATACTACTACTTCTATGATGCAATCTAAAGGAAGGCTTATATTCAGTGGACTTTTTATAGGCTGTACTAAATAAATAATAAGAAAGCTTCCGAATTTTATGACTCATAAGGTGTTTATTGTATATAATTTTTAATTATACTTTTAAAAATTATCGAATCTTCATTAATCATCATTTTATACTTTTCCTTTATTTACATAAAATAGTATGACAATATTTAAATCAAAAAATATCTAAAAACAAAATTTCAACGTAAAAACAGCTCATTGTCCTACCTCGACTTTCAGCAATACATAGCCACTAAGCAAAAAAAAAACCAGCTCCCTTGCCATCAACGACAACGACCAATCAGTTCCTTTAGAAACCTTATTGCACATCGTCCAATTGGGTTTTTAATATTTTCTTATACAAGTGACACAAATACGAAGTCATATTTTAAATACTCACACTTACGTCAATTACTCGGTATAGCCGATAGAGCACGGAGTTCAGTGCTCTGAGGTTTAGCCGCCTGTGAATTATAATCTACGCACGTAGTATTCCATTACAGCCTATAAAACTTCACTGCTGAACATAGGCCTCCCCATAGATTGCCTCATATGAGGAATTTTGCCATAGTTGCCACGCTTGGCGAGCGGGGAGTTAACCACGGTTACCTCCAGATTAATTTTTTTTTTAATAATTTTTAATCTGGAGGTAACCGTGGTTAATTATGACATTGGGACGTCAAATACCTCAGTCACCCCCGTGACCATGGGTGCTATCTCCGAAACGTCAGAATATAAAATAAGTTAATATACGCGATAAAATCCGTAAAACTAGTTTTATTTAAATGTGTAGTGTTCGCGTAAATATAAGGAATCATTATGTCCATCACTTGTTTCAGTTTCCTTCTGTCACCTCTTGCGATACCGACGTGACGATATAGGGTAGTGGATATTCTTACACCGCTACTATACGGTCACAGTCGCACTTAGTATTACATAAAATTATTTTACCTCACTCGCAAGGGCGCAATCATATTATAAACACATAAAATTAAAAATTTATTGGTTTATATATGACCTTCAAAGTTAAGGAACATACATGAGCATAGTAGCTGTAGCGATAAATTGGGCAATTTGCGGTTCTCACTCCACTAGGCATTGTATTTCGCAACAACCCATGGTTACTTTAATTAATTATCCACACGTTCCGCAGAGAGTTCTGCTAAATAAAGCATTAACATGTTAATTGTGCCTATTCCGAAGTTTTGTTTGCTCGTTTTGCTTCTAGGTCGAGTCCTTTTGCATTGAGAATCGAAAAGGTTTTGTTAACTTGCTACAGTAGTTACAAAACAAAATGTACTTAATTTGTGAATACACTATTTGTCATGATTACTTTTGAATGTCTAGGTTTTGTTTATTATATAAATACTAGCGACCCGCCCCGGCTTCACCTGAGTAGGATCTATTGATGTTGTGTTATTTAGATAGTTTACCTACATATAAAAAAACGATCTTTTTTTTCAATGTTTTGCGGATAAAATATAGCCTAGGTCAACAATTACAATCGGTTCAGCCACTCCAAAGATAAGCCCGAACAGATAGACAGACATATGACAAAAATTAAAAAAATGGTAATCCATGTCTTAATGCCAAGCAAATTACTCCCTCAGCTTTACAAAAGGCAGTTATTTCTCAATATTATAGAGAGACACTTCTATTTTATTAATATGCATAGCTAAAGCCGTGGCTTAGGGATAGGGCACTCGTCTCAAAATTCATGGTACACAAAATAAAGGAATTGGATCGTTCTCAATCTTCACCATGCACTATCGGTAATGCCACTATTTTCGCTGCGTCGTAGATGGTGACAAAAGACGATCATGAAAACTGCCCACAAAGCTGCCATTGCGTTGTCAATCAGCCGAACTCGTAGCATAAGTGCCAGCGATAGGTGTTGTAGTTGTAACTTATAAGATGTTCACGGTACGTCTGGCCTAAACTATATCATCTTTCGGAAACCATGAATTCTTCCTGGAATTCCATAGTTGACTCTTAAGACACTAACAAGACAAAATTGGGTGATTGATTCTCTTACGTGGCTATCAAAATGTTACCTTAGTTAGAAAATGCAAACCATAAAATAAAACAAATAAAAAATTAACTTGCGTCAGAAATTAGTTTATTTTGGATTAACTTATTTGGATTAACCTTTAGGCTTTTTTCATGCTGCTGCCCATACCCGGTTTTAATTTTCTGTGACGCCTCTTACGGTATCCACGAGATGATATGGGGTGGTATATTCTCATGCGCCGCCACCATATACTACCTTTTTACAAATTTAATATGTACTCGTATGCATTCGAACAGAAAAACATACTCCTTTTGTTTAATTTGCAGTCCACATTTACATGCTACGGTAAGAAAAGTATTTTTTAATAAATTGGAGTAACCCAACTAGGAATGCCGAACAAAAAGTTGTAATTTTATTTTAAAAGAATATTTAATTCAAAAAGCTAATTTTATCCCGTATCTGCATTAAGTAACCATTTTTGACCTCAATATTTTCCTTTCATTAAAATTTTCTTTTTGAGATAATTATAATCCTAATTCAAAAGTCTAATGCAAGTAGGACGTCAATAAATGCTTAATATAAAGCTAAAATCAGAAATTTTCTTTGGAAAACATCCAAGTCCTTTTTGTGCACTCATTTAAGTCTCGATTCATCTGCCAACTGTGTTAATTGCTCTCGCATTTTAAAGTTTCAACCTACTTTACACGTGTCAGAGCTTTAAACTTTAGGCTTTTATGTAAACTTTTTCTTACGATAAAAAATCATACGATGTGTACTACTGACATTTACGCATTTAACTAAGTTACTATAATGTTAAGAGTGATCATTTCATTAGATATATTTATAAATTGATGATTGCATAATTATTTCTACTTACGCATATATTGCACATTGAATAAAACAGTTTTTACGCATTTTATCGCGTTTTTACAATCCGTCAAGTGTAATATTCCTCTACAAGATGCAGGAGTGCTTTTTTTATAGGAGAGGGGGCAAACGAGCATGCGGCTCACCTGATGGTAAGTGACTACCGCCGCTCATGAACGACTGCAACACCGGGGGAACCAGGGGATGCAGATGCGTTGCCGACCTTTTAAATAGGAGTAGGCTATTTTCTTGAAAGTCCCTAAGACGTATCGGTCTTAATCTTAGTCGTATCGGTTGTGCCGGCATGAAATACTGTCTCGCTCTGCTGAGTACACCAAGCTTTTTTGAGGCCAATTTGGCCTTCTCTTCCAAGTGACCACGAAACTGCACCTCACTCGATATGTCGACGCCGAGGATTCCGATACTGGCTGAGGCAACAAGGGAGTGCCTTGAAACTGAGGAGATACGACAAAGGGTTTCTTTTAGCGGTAAACGCGCAAACTTGCGTCTTCTGAGGATTAAACTGGACTACATTTAGTCGCCCCCAATCCGAGACTTTGTTCAGCAAAGACTCGAATTCAGACACAAGTTTGTTGCGTTACTCGGCGACGTTTTCCCGAGAAATATTGACACGGCCGGTGCATAGAGCATCACCAGTACTATCATTCTCATAGCAATGAATGTTACCAGTTTGCAACATATCATTGATATGCAGAAGAAACAGCGTTGGTGATAGCACGCAGCCTTGTGGAACACCGGCGTTAATAGGCTTGCAGTCGGAGCATGCACCGTCTACAACGACCTTGATGGTCCGATCTGCAAGAAAGCTGGTGATGCAATTGCACAATTTCTCGGAAAGGCCTTAAGAAGGGAGCTTCGACAGAAGCGCTTTGTGCCAAACCCGATCGAAGCCCTTCGTAATGTCCAAACTAACGGCCAATGCCTCTCCCTTGGACTCTACTGCCTCCGCCCATCTATGAGTCAGGTAGACCAGAAGATCGCCAGCTGATCGACCCCGACGAAAACCGTATTGGCGGTCACTAATCAGCTGGTGATCCTCAAGGTACCGCATGAGCTGGCAGTTTATAATGGATTCTTTTATTTTGGAGAACAAGGAGGTGATGGCGATAGGCCTGTAGTTGGACGGATCTGAGCGGTCGCCTTTTTTAGGGATCGGGTGCACAAAAGCTGTCTTCCATGAGTTCGGGATTATGCCTAGGGAGTAGGAGTACCGGAAAAGACGCGTTAGAACCGGTGCCAATTCCGGAGCACACGTCCTCAACACAATTGGGGAGATTCCATCAGGCCCACTCGACTTGTGGATGTCCAGGGAGAGGAGTGCTTTGCGAACCGAGCGCTGTGAGAACTTGTTTTTTGAGAAATTGTTGTTTCTTCAGCAATGAAATCCATTCAATTATCCATGAAATCCATTCAATGATCCATGCAAATCTTTTGTCAAAACTGTGTCCATTATTTCGGTTTTCTTACTCCTACTCCTTTTCCATCCACTCAGTTAGATTGTAGAATTCTTTAAAGCCTAACATTAGTAATTCTGAAATTTTCTAAATATTTAAAAAAAATGAAGCTAGATGTTTAGTAGTTAGAGATAACTTGCTATGGAGATCTTTCTAGAGAGATCCTAACCATAGAGAAATCTTCCTATATTAGTATTATCGTTTATAATATTTATAAATTATAAATGTACGCACTAAATTTGCCTTTTTTAATATAATCTAAATATAATTATGGAATAAGTAGTAAGTACCTTTGTATGAACCCATTTTTTTATTTCTATGTCTATACATAAATATAATAGTCTATAAATAAATTATAGTTGAGTGTTCATAAATAAAACGCATCGCGACACTACTATATGCTCAATTTTTTGACGTTTTAACCATTTCTTCGGTCATTGCTATCATAGGGCTTCCAAAGAGAGGCTCATTTTGATGGATGTTCTTACAAATTTATGTTTGTGCAGTGCAGTATATAACGTAAAATTAACCCCTAAAGTATCCCAAAAATATTGATTGGTGTAATGAAATTTTGCGAGCACAGATAGAAAAAAGTTTCATTTACCATTTGGATGATTATTATTGCAATTCATTGATGAAATCAGTATTCTTATCCGACTTCAAAAAAGAAAGACGTTCTTAATTCGAATGTTTGTTGTCTTTCGTAGAATTCGAGTGTCTTTGCAAATTTTGAACCAATATTAAAGATTATTTTTTCATTAAATGTTTCATTCTTTTTAATTCTTTGAAGTTTGCTTTTGCTTTTTAATAAAAGTTTATTTTTATGAGATATTAGTGATTTCTAAATCTCGACAGCAGACCCACCTACTGGCTCCAACTCTAGCTAAGAACTATTCAGATGACCAGATGATCTAGATAATAATGCATCAAATCGGCCAAGCCGTTTAGAGGGAGAAAAATTAAGTTACATTACATGTATATATAGAGGTCAGTGCGTTACACCCACACCGGAATTTTATCTATAAAGATAATCGAAAGTGGGTAAGCTTTAGTTGGTAAAAGTTTCTGTAAATCTACTGAATGTGATATCAGTTAACCCTTAAAATATTTTTCGTGTATCTATATACGCGTATTTATTAATAGAGTTGTTGTTAAGTAATGTAGAATGCCGTAATAGTTGATTGGCTATACATGCAGTGCAATGGTAAACAAAATGGAAGATAGGAAATAACCTGGAACCTGAACCTGAAACCTGGGAATTCGATTATAATACTAAATTTGTCCCCAAGCAATGGGTTAAAATGAGGGAAATCAAATGAATACATTATACATATGTTCCTAATTCCCAATGAAGCGGTGCAGAATGCACTTAATAAGTCACGGGAATTGAAGGAACATACAATTAGTTACACATACGTGCTGGATACGTGACCAATCTATTTACTGGCTTCGTACTTTCAAACCAAAGCAATAAATTTAATCAAGATTTGTTGAACCTGTTTCTTTTGTATTTAGAAATTGATAAATGTGTATTTAATAATATGTAATTGATTTCTTAATACATTTTTAAACTTGTATTTTTATTTTATGATAACGAAAACAATAGAGGTAAAAATATAAACGAGTCTTCGCCATATATTTGTTGTTTGTAGAAAATAATATGCTGAATATCCAAGCCTTTATAGTAAATATATTTAAATATAGGAATAGATCCCAACTTCTCTTTTTATCCCTCGGGTGTTGTAAGAGTAGAGTTAAGAAGAGGTTAGAACGATCTTATGAACCCTAATAGATGGCAGTATATTATACATTTAGTATACAATACGTTCAGAGAGCTGAAATAGCAATGTCAATAGCTTGAATAGGTGTTCAGCAGTGGACTTTTGTCTGGATCGAATGATGATATAATGATAACTAATAACTAAAATGAAAGATACTGAAAAAGCTTTCTCGTTGACGACTTTTTTACCAAATGTCTTGTTATATTGAACGATTACACGAATGCCAACATATTAATAAAAACACATATTACCGCATTTAATTATTATATTTTGAAATTCTTATACGTTTAAAAGCGCTAGTAGTATAATGGCCCTTCCATTAGACTACTAGCACTTTTTGGACTACAATCTCAGAAAGTCGTAGGTTCGAATCCTGTAATCGACTACCAACCACTCTTAAAACAATAATTTTTAAGCTAACCTAGATTTGGCGGGAGTTTTATTAATGTTTTAATAGCGGTACTAGTATTATTTAAAAAAAATCATACAATCCTAGTGCATTGCAGATTCTGTGATCACAAAATGTGAAGTCATTGTAGCGGGTGTGAAGTCTGTTGTTGTGTGTACAGTAGCGGGCGTACAGATTAATAATAGTCCTGCACTTATTACACTAACAGATTTATTGTACAGAAATATAAAGTCACACCAATGACTATATAGTCAGAAGGAGAATGCAACACTTACAAGAAGAAACAAGCATAAAGATATAAAGCAAGGCGGAGAGAAGCTTAAGAGAAAATAGGTAACAGAATTTAGTACACACGTAAATATTTAAATAACAAGCGTCCGTAAGCCAAAGCGACAATCTTTTCCGTTGTAGTACGTCACCGACTGATCAAGGTTCAAGGAGGCGGTGTGCTCGCACCGCCCGCCTGCAGCCGCTGCCGCACGAGATTACATGGTAATGTATCGATGATACCACCGGGATCGAACCTATGAGCGTCGGCCAACTGGTAAGTATGGTGTTGTGTAAATGTAGTTTGTTAAATGCGTATGTGTGTGTGTGAATGTATGTTTGTGTTATATATTATGTGTGAGTGGCAACTTCCCTACGTCATTGATGAAAACTGTTTTTAGTTAAAGTTGTAGCAGTATTAGCAAAATAACAATCTCATTCTATGCTATGGTGTGTATAGAACAAAAAAAAGGTATTTTATTATTACTGTAACACAATGTTTTTTGAACTTTGAAGACGACACAGAATTTTTTTTCGGCCTTTTTACCGATTCTAGATTTAATTTTACCCATTGAAAATTTATAAATGGACAATACTTGATAAAGCGAAATTAAATAAGAGATTTTATCGCTAATTGAATTTTCATTGAAAATAATTCCAATTGATTTCACACAGCAAACTAATCAATCAACCTATTCAATATTTTATTTGTCAATATTTCTGTATGGGTCGCTGTTAACAATGAACGAGAAAACAAACTCTAAAGAAATAAATTATGTCCTTTGTAATGTGTCCAGTTTCACCACTGTTTGCTTTTGCCTTACACGACAAAATTGTTCAAGAATCATACATTTTAATCAAGTGCACAGAGTATATTATACTTGTAATACTAATCAATATTGTCCAACCCTGGAGGGATACTCCCCGATATCTGAAAGACAGCCTTGAGTTCATTTCCATTACCTACGATTGTTATCTTCGTTCTTCTAACAATCTTTCTTTTCGTACTTTTCTAAATTCATGCTGTTAAAAAAATTGTTTTCTGTTACAGCTTTATGTTTGTGTAACTTAACATCGTACTAATAAATTTGACTATTTTTTTAATTGATAATTAAGTACACTATCACTTCATCTTTCTCTTTACTTGAAAACAACAGTTCGTTATGTAAAAGGTTGTCTGGGAGAAATTGTTTTCTTAGCGATAAGACCGCCTATTGTACCTACTTTATATTATATTGTCTTTTTTTTGCTTATTGTGTTGTCTTGGTGTACCATATAGAATATATAGATTGGTCAACGAATAAGAACAAGACACACCGAGACAATCGATATAATTTTTTATTCATATGTTAAAATATTTTTCATGTTTTTTAATATAACATGACATAATTATAGTAAGTAATTTTGAAAGTACTTTTTAGACAACCACTGAACGTTGAGTGACACGTGTGTTACTTACACGCAAAAAACTACATTCGACTGGTTTTTTTTGGGTGTAAGTAAAGTGACACACATATTTTTTTACGCGATACCTTCGCTAACTGTAACTTTTTATTAAATAGGCATATTCAACAAGGGTGGTCCCAATGAAATTTGATGAAAAAATTCCACCCCTAAGGGTGTTGCCAGGGCAATTGTTAACCGATTTTAATGATTCTTTTTTATTAAAATGGTTATATATCAAGGGTAGTCTCAATTAAATTTGATGAAAAAATTCCACCCTAAGGTTAAAAATTTAGGGATTAAATTCTGATGACATTCAAGTTGTGGTTATGATATTGCTTAGTCAATTAAAAAGGGTAAAATGATTAAAGATTACAATTATTTTTATATTATTGAATAGCTTCTGAAATCGGTGCTAAGACTTATAGTGTATTGAAGTTTTAAGGCCCCGAATTCAGAAGGCAATAAATCATGTGGAAATTATTTTATTCTTTTTAAGTTTAATTGAAGTCGGTTTATACTTTTCATAAATTGTTCTAAAATACTTTTGTTCTGGGAAAATAAGCAAATCGATATAATATTAAGTTTATAAGTAAATATTTTATTTAAAAAAAGAGGGGGCAAACGAGCATGCGGCTCACCTGATGGTAAGTGTATACCGCCGCCCATGAACAACTGCAACACCTGAAGAATTGCAGGTGCGTTGCCGGTCTTTTTAAAAAGGAATGAGCTCGTTTCTTGAAGGTCCTTAAGTCGAAATTGATTGAAGATAACTATGTACTTATAGTAGCCACTGGTCATCAGGTGGACCATAAGTTCGTTAGTAGCTATGTATAAAAAAAACGATTATATTTAAAAATAAAAAGTGAGTATTTTATCCTATTATGCAACATTTAAATATTTATAATTTTGCAACAGGTTCGCATATAAATAAATACCACATAATATGTAATTAATTCCATGGCGAAGGAATTGTCACAAAATAAAACGTTACAAATTTACAAAATAAGCGGGCCATTCCTTAAAAGCCGAATGAGTAAACAAACCCCAGAATACGCACAGTTAACATGTTAATGCTTTATTAAGCAGCGTGCTCTGCGGAAAGTGTGGATATTAATTAATTAAAGTAACCAGAGGCTACGGAGAAACACAATGGGTAGTGAACCGAGGACCTTATATTACCCAATCTATTGCTTTAGTTACATAACCTAATTTTGAATTACATAATTAATTAAAACGTTAATTATTGTTAAAAAATCTTATATATTTTTACTGTTATCAACATATTAATACTTAAAGAGAAAACTTTGTAAAACATATTGCGCGCACGGAGGAATGTGAGACTTGGCGTAATTGAATATTATATGAGAAAGTAACGCAGAAAGCTAAAATTTATTTAAAGTGTGTGCTACAAATACATTATATTAAATAATATATACATTGAATAAGTTAATTTATTTATTTAAATTATGTAGTTTGTTGGCGTTCATACTTCCAATATCTAAGTAGTAAGTACAAGCAAATTTTGTATGTCATTACACTTAAGCCAATGTCAAGCACGTAACAGTCTGTGGCCATATAGTCACACAGAGTAGAGATTACGCCAAAGAATTTTAAAATATTGCCAATAAATAATTTCTGACAGATTGACTGAATAAGCTGTAAATTAACGATCGTATCACGGATAAATACAGACGTATTTTGCAAGGACGAGGTCAACAAAAGTTTGTTTCGTATAAAAATTAGAGGAGATTCCTGTAACCGCTATACATAATTTATTCTCAAATTGAAATATTCCCGCTTTTTCAAAAGTCAATCATATTGACAAATCAGATTTCCTCTAAACCCTTCATTTATTCGTTCGCAACCGGCACTCTTCGATCGTTCTTGCACGCACGCTGTCAGTATTATAATGTCTCCGCTCGCTTTTAACAACGCATCGCTTCATCTGTTTAAATTATCAAAACTTAAAATCACGGCCGTGAACTGGGTTAAATTTGTGTAACTGTGCAATACAGCGATGTACACCGAGTTGGTATGAATCGCTGAAATCAAACCCGACTCGTCGCTGTACGTCACCAGGTTAGTTCGTGCTGCTTTGGCCATAATTATGCCGGTTGCCAATTCAATTTTAAATCCAACCTATTTCCGTAAATACAATCTATTAAATTTTAAATAAAATAATTTTCCGCACCATTTTTTAGCCACTTCGCCTGGATTGGAATATTTCCATGAACCATAGGCATGATACGAGTATATATACATAAATAATCCATATATTTATAAATCGTTGAGATACTCTATCACATTTCACGACTGATTTTAAGAATTATTTCATTTTATTTCCTTCACGCATTCATACATTCATTAGAACAATATATATACTTCGACACATTTCTAATATATTTAACGTAATTTCCTGCATTATTTATATTTATCGCATTTCTTTAAAACCGCAAAATATAATACAATTTTTATATACTCGCTCGCTCATTGATATTTTCGCGATCGAGGAGTGTTTACTCCACCTCAATAAATCGTGTATTTATTATTAGCCCGCTAATTACATTTAAGACTTCGCTTACGACTATATTATTTCGTATATAACTTGTCCCGAAACTCAAAGTCAAGCGGGCACTGGGCGAGAGGGGGGCACATACCAGGCCCGGGAAAAATAAAAAAAATCCATATCAATTAGTTCAGTCATAACTGACAAATTTATGAAAATGAGGGAAATCGACACCATAAATCATATCATTAGACATTAAGACCACAAATTTCTCAATTTTACAGTGAGTTTTTCACTAATGTGGCCTTAAATAAACGTGCTATTAATCGCAGTCACAAATCAAGTAAAAAAAGGTTGCTAGGTTAGTTAAAATTAACGTAGTTTCTTTTAGTCGTAGTTGAAAAAATTAGATCACCTAACTTTGACTCTTCATTAAAAAAAAACATAGGCAAGTTACTTCAAAAGATGGCTCATTTATCCTAGATTTCAAAATGGTACAATACGTATCACTTTTCATCCTTAAAAAATAAAATTAATTTGATTTTCTGAAATAAGACCTAAAATGAAAACAGTTCCACACCTACACTACAATACATTTTCATGTTTTAAATATTGCATTCAACAAGTGCAAATGAGACCAAAATGTTTTTGAATGAAACAGATAATGACGCCACGTGATTGGCTGAAACAGATGGTGACGCTTTAACGGTTGTTTTTATTTTAATGGTCAGTACGCTACACTCCTTTGTTTAACGCGCATCTTTTGTATTTTGTGTTGCTCCCGTTTCCGTCCTAAAGATTTTGGCTTTGTGAAATTGCACTTGACCATTGTTTGCTTACTGATCTGGCTTTCTTCTGGACATGTGACTGTGACACCTGAATATTGTGTTTTGAATTGAATTTGGTGGCGTTCGAAAGGGTTTAACTAAACTTAGATTCTCAATACTGTTTCAACCATAGACATAGAATATACTGGCGTATAGATGACCTGACAGCCCGAAAATGTGTAACCAATTTTGATTTGTCATTGTGTGCGTTAGCTAGTGATGTATATTCTACTTACAAGGACTATCGAAAAAATTAGTATGTTGTATTTTCGGGCTTTGACCTTTGGAGAAAACTTTACTGCCATGGACAGTTTCCCCGGAATTTATTTTTTTAAAATAACGTTAATGAACTATAAATTGGTAGATACTTAATAAAGTATATACCTATTTATGCTTTATATATTTTATAAAATGTTTTGCTGGTGAATTAAAAAACGGGGACACGGAGTACATAATGACTGCTTTATTTTTCATATAACTATTACTTTTAGTAATTAATAATTAAATACATTATAGAAATTTATTTTAACATTCGACTTAAATATGAATTTGAACTTAATAATTTAATTAAGAAAACTTGTAGGAATCAGTTAAATAAGATTAATCTGTTTAAAGGTCAATATGTTTATGAGGCTACTCTCTCCTTCATCTGTCTCTGAAAAATAATACACTTATTATTATTTTAGATTCATGAATTTAAAAACATAATGATCTTACACATACTAGCCAAATACGCAGGAGCTATTAAAATTTATCAGGTTCCTGGGGATTCAGATACACTGTCTATTCTCTCAATCTCAGTATGTTAAGAAAATGGTCACCTATCCATGGACTGACTGCGACAAGTTCAGCTAAATCTTGCAGATCTATTGATCCCCGCAGCTGTTAATTAACCACGAGTTCCTCTTCTCGACGACTAACGCCGCTGGCGATAAACCACGCTATCATGCCTTCGGCACACAGTCGTCGGGCATCAAGCATAAATCGGGTATCGGGCGTTGTGAGTATCAAATACTATGGAATATATCATATACTATCATGGCACACTAAACCGCGCGTCTCATGCGCGGACATCTAGCGGCGCTTCAGGAACATTGCTAAATATCTATACCTCACTACACTAAAAGTTTTATCATTGTGACTTGGGAATATAATTAAAAAGAATTACTGTCTTCTAATTCAACAAGTTCCTGAAGTTTGTGATGTAACTACGTTTTCTGCACATCAACACTTTCCAAGCTCTTAGAAACAACAACTGGATCTACATACTCCAACGCAAGACTCCGTATGCTTTAGAATACGAAAGCAAAACGACTCACGGCGAAATCTCTGGAGCAGGTATCATCACTCTAGAACAAGGATATAAAATGTACACCGCGTTTGTTACACTCCTAGCTGAGGACACAAAATCGATCAACATCACACATCCTTTTATATATGTGGATATTGAACATATTTGCGTCCCAGATGAAATTAAGCTGCAACAACCAGAACTTGCACCAATCCAGCTCAACAACATTCAACTCGACTCTCTTAACTCGGTTAGAGAACAAATAAAAACTCACAAAAAATTGCTTGAAGATAATAAACTTACATTCTTAGAAAAACACGTAACAAAATTTTCCATATTAAGTACGATTACTGGCATCATTACTCGTACCGGCGGACGAAGTGTAGGGCGTCCCCCCACTAGATGGAGTGACGACCTGGTAAGACATGCAGGAAGTCGATGGATGCAGGTGGCTGAGGACCGTGCTTTGTGGCATTTTTTGGGGGAGGCCTATGTTCAGCAGTGGACTTGTGAAGGGCTGTAATGATGATGATGATGATGATGACTGGCATCATTATGCTAACATATTTTTGTTATAAATGTTATAAACGCTTGTCATGGAATAACCTATCCACAAAGCCACATGGTAACTGTATACAAATTTTTAATAATTGCTTTGACCGTTCTCGTCGCCGACAACACGTCGAGATTCCCATATCATCACTAAACACCACTGCTACAACATCCTGTATATCAGAAGACGAAGACGAAGCTGCTGACTACACTCAAAAATCGAGCAAAACCGCTCAATCTTTGTTCTAAGGGGGGAGGAGTTATGTGATAGATACTATTTAATTTATATTATAAGTCCTGTATACTTTATATTGTTTATTTACTAAATTACTTTCTTAGAAGCCAACCTAATGTTATGTCATAGGATACTATTTACTTTATGTTATAAGACCTGTATACTTTATAAATCATATTGTTTACTTCCTTAGAAGCCACACTAATTCGATTGTAATATTATATGCTAATGTTTATAGTTTACCATAAGTTAACCATAACACCAAGAGCAATGTTGTTCCCTTATGTTTACCCCCACCTCACTACACTACACTATTTAAACCAAATCTTTCGATCCCTCAACATAATTCCATTCCCAAGTTCTCTGTATCAACTACTAAATTTTAAGTTAGTTTAAAAGTATTAAATAAATTTTTAAATAGTTTTTGTCTCTGCCACATAACAATGGTCATTTGTACAAGTTTCCCGCATTTTGTAAAATGATAGTAAATGATCGTTATAAATATGATAAGGAATGACACGCTTGTGTAAATTGTTTGAGTGTTAAACATAAGGCAGGGACTTGCAACTTTAATGCTAAATGTAAAATTTGCCAATGTAAACATCATACTTCACTTTGACACTTTCAAACCTACTATCAACCACGTTGTCACCACCGCTGCGCCGCAGTCATCGGGGACAGCGCGCGCAATCGTACCGAAATCGTCTGCGCCGCTAGTGCAGCATCTCGCTCCCGCGTCATCACAGCCGTCGCCCGAAAGACGAACTTACCGCATTTGAATTTAATAGGGTTTTTTTGACTAAAGTCCAGCCCGTACCACGCGCTCCGTGTCATTCAGCAACTTATTGCGGATGATAGAGATTTATTCCCGCTAACAAAGGAAGATATTGTTTTAGCATTATGTCGGAAGAAGAAGCTATATGAGCTGCTAATCAGCTGATTGGGCTAATTAAACGCGCTCAGTTCGATTTAGTAAAATGGACGTGTAATTCCCACTCAGTCTTAAGCGCTCTACCTTCGTCACTTATGGTGTCTGAGCCTGTTGAATTTGATAGAACCGCTCAACTTAAAATTTTGGTCTTGAGTTGGCTAAATATTGCGACTGTGTTGAGTTGAAAATAACCGCGCCTGACGAAAGGTGTTCAAAACAAATCATTTTAGCCACTATAGCTAGAATTTGGGACATTATGGGCTTCTGTTCGCCTGTTGTTCCCATCGCTAAACTTCTCATAAAAGATTTGTGGCTGTTGAAACGATTGACGTTTTGTATTGAGTTACCGCTACTTAATGATGTTAAAATATTGCGACATTTGGGTGTCTTCGGAAATTGCATTGTACGATTGGTCGGCTTTTCCTATGCTAGTGAGTGTGCTTATGGAGCAGTGCTATATGCCCATATTATTCACGCAAACCAAGTTACGACGCGACTCATCTGCGCCAAGTCAAAGTTCTCACCAATGAAGCCTTTGTCTATTGCACGTCCCAAGCTCTGTGCTGCCGAATTAATGGCAAGACTAATTAGACGCATTCATAATACGTACGATTCACGCTATTCTATATGAGCGATGTATGTGTTCACAGAGTCAATGGTCACACCTTGTTTGCTAAAATCTGCTCCGCACCGCTGGCAAACTTTTGTCCCCAACCGTGTCGTCTAGAATATTGACATTTTATCAGACGCTAATTTTCATCACGTCGCGGAAACAGATAACCCAGCTGATTGTTTATCGAGAGGTCTTACACCCGTAAAGCTAATATCTCATCCATTGTGGTCACATGGTCCACCCTGGCTCGCGCAAGACCCTCGCTGTTGCCTACGAACAATATAGGCCATAAGAATATAGCGGTAGATAACATACTCTAGAAACGTCTCTCGTTCAGGATCTTAATAAACGCATCTCCTCATGGAGTAAGCTAACACGTATCCTTTTTTTACGTCTATAAATTCATTAGGTATTAGATAATTTATTTCTATAAATAAATTACCTCGGTCCAGTTCGATAGCAGTTACCGTGTCCGATATAAGCGTTACCAAACGCATAATACCCAAGCAGCATGCATGATATATACGAGCTGTATTGAAGTTAGTTTTTATACTAGAGGCTGTATTGTCTGGCTGTATAAAAGCTGTATAAGCGCTTATACAGTTTTTATAAGTAAACAATTGGCACAAATTATGCAGCTTTATGCGTTATTAGCGCTGTACAGTAGCTGTACAAGCCTAAAAGAGGCTGTATAACTGCTGTATTACAGGTGTTATTTGGTGTGCGCGGAAACTATTACACTACAGATATTGTCTTATAAGTAATTTACAAAAACAAACGTTCTAAATTGGTTTTTGAACGGAATTACAAGTGAATATAAAACAAAAAGAATCCCCGACACAAGACATTATATGTCGCCATCATTCAATAAACGTTGAATGATGGCGACATTTAATGTCTTGACATATATTTAACATATTAATATTATATTCGGATTGGCGTTGAGTTTTGACGGTGATAATTGGTGAATTGAAAGTGCAAAATTAGATTTACGGTAAACTTTTATGTTTTCTATCAAAAAATTGCCGCACCAGCAAAATAACGAAATAATATAAGGACAAAATACTAAATAGGGTAACTAAATATCGGTTGTATAGGTTAGAATAAAAAAAATTAAATTAGTGATTATGAAGGCACATTGGGACACAGTGATCGTTAGTCAAACTGAAAGTAATGGTATAGGTTTAGAATAATGTCTAATATTCCCAAAATTATATTTTAAATTTTGTTTTTATGGGTCTTAAAATGGCTACAATTTGCTAAACAGCCTAAACGGTATTTCGAGCGTCTTATAGTCTTAGTAGCTGTACTATGTATGTTATGGATTATATCATGCAGACATTGGTTTTTAATCAGTTCTATAATAGGATATTTTTATTACTTACACTGTATAGCAGTTTTTTCAACATAACATATAACTCTCTTTAGAGATACGTATAAAATATGTAAAACATTGTCTTAGGAACAGTGTTGGATAAATTTAACTTAGATTTAAGATTGTCTTTAAATGCACCAAATATTTTTTTTTTTCTACATATTGATGACCAATTAATTTTGTTCACTAGCACAATATAAACATGCAACGCATGCAAAATAGCGACATTCTGTCACTTATACAGATTTAAGTTGTACTATGGCTGTTATTTTTTTTTAGTTTTATATCACTCTCATAGACAGAAGTCATTAAACTACTGTATTTACAAAAGTGTACAATGACACCATTTGAATGAGTTTTAGAAGAGACTTTACATACACCATTGTTTAGAAATAAGATTTTAGTGATACTATAATAACACTTAGAGCTGTATATTCAAGGGACAGCATGCAAAAAACAGCTTCTATACCACTTTAATGATAAAATCAGATTGAAGTGTTACAAAATACTTAAAGTTTTATACTAGAGTTTTCATATTCTGATTAAGAACCCTAAGCTTACTTAGATCCCATAATACAGACTTTATATAGCTTGAGCTGTATAATAACTCATAAACCACTCTTATAAGGATACAACCTCTTTTCAACACTCTTATACGCTTTGAAAAGAATTCTAAGTTCTATGTGGGCTGATATATTGATGTTTATAACGCTTGTGTGCTGCTTGGGTAATAGGCGATATTCAAAAAAACATTTTGCATTCGACAGCTAGGAGCCGGTAAAATTGCTCTCCCGCGTTAATGATGCTTAAACCATTTTATATGATGGTCTTATTTACGTTGGTGGCCTTCTTACTAACTTCGCTGAAAGTTTAGAATCCAAATTTCCGATTATTTTACCGCGTCACGCGCTTGTTGAGCCGTTGATAGATTACAATCATAAATAATATTTACACGCTGGCATCAAAGTAGCCACGGATCTTTTCACTATAAGTTTTGTTGCAGCTTTAAAGCGTTTCCTATCGCGACGAAGTCTTTACTCCGACCGTAGGACAATTTTTGTCGGTACACGCTCTTATCTATGCGACTTATATAAATTCATCACGAAAGAATACCGCCCGCGTTTAGAGGAAGAATTGGCCGAAAGTCGCATTGGATTTAAGTTCTTAGCACCTGCCGCTCCACATTTCGGTGATTGTTGGAAAAGTGTGGTAAAATGCGTAAAAAATACCTTTTCAAGGTTATTGGTCAGCAGATCCTTGCATATGAGGAGTTAATAACAGTCCTCGCTCAAGTAGATTGATTACAACACGTTACCATTATGCTTTCTACCTGCACCTGAAGTAGAATCTTCGCCAATTATTTTGCTTCAACGACACGCACGCACTCTTAGACAAATTGGTTCAGTCCTTCTGGCGTCGTTGGAGAACTGAATATTTGCATCAACTGCAGATGCAGCACAAATGGACTTAATCCTTGGTCCTCTTAAAGGTTGGCACAGTTGTCATAATTATAAAAAATAAATCGCCAGGCAAGGGGTACACTCGTGCGACCAATAGTACGTTTGTGTCCTTTACCAACTCAATAATAATACTCTACACAACTAGTATCTTCTTTACATCTATGTATTAAAATATTACGTCCTTACATATGAAATTCGCGTTTTGTCATACTGACCATTTTGATCTGAAATATCTCCTCTTTCGTTGAGAATTCCAAATTCAAATTTATAAATTCATTTAGATGGTACATTTGAGTTTAGAAAACAGTCATTCATTTGTTTTTTCCTCATAATTTTTTTCTTTGGCGTCGCTTATTACCGCACAATGGAAAACATGAAATATCGGTATATTTACGAGTACGAGTTCTACCGTGGGACCGTGCAGAAACAGCTCGAAGGATTAATGATGTGTACGGCGCTGTTGTCGCAAAAGAAAGCACGCTACGTTTTTGGTTTCAACGTTTTCGTTCTGGAAATTTCGACCTTCAGAACCATCCCCGTGGACGGCCGGAGACCAAAGTGGAAAATGAAGAACTAAAGGCTATTGTAGAAGCGGATCCATCACAAATCACTTCAGAGATAGAGAGTAAGTGATAAAACTGTATTAATCCACTTAAAGCAAATCAAGAAAGTAAAAAAACTTGAACGATGGGTACCTCATGAATTGAGTGAATCGAACTTACAAACACGCGTCGACTGCTGTGTTACTTTGCTCAACCGACACAATAATGAAGGGATTTTAAATCGAGTCATTACTTGTGATGAAAAATGGATACTGTGCAATAATCGGAAGCGCTCGTCGCAATGGCTGAACCCTGGAGACCCAGCCAAATCGTGCCCTAAACGAAAATTGACTCAGAAAAAGTTACTTGTGCGTGTTTGGTGGACTAGCGCCGGTGTTGTTCACTACAGCTTTCTAAAATCTGGCCAAACGATTACGGCAGATATCTATTGTCAGCAACTGCAAACTATGAAGGAAGAACCAGCTGCTAAACAACCGAGTTTGGTCAATCGCTCTAGGCCACTGCTACTTCACGACAAGGCAAGACCACACACTGCACAACAAACAACCACTAAGTTAGATGAGCTACAATTGGATTGTCTGCGACATCCACCGTATTCCCCGGACCTTGCTCCAACAAATTACCATTTTTTCCAGAATTTGGACAAATTCTTACAAGGAAAAAACTTTAACTCCGATGCGGCAGTCCAAACCACATTCAAAGAGTTTATTGATTCTCGCCCCCATGGTTTTTTTAGTAAAGGGATCAATGAACTACCTATGAGATGGCAAAAGTGCATAGATAACAACGGTGCATACTTTGATTAATTAGATATATTTTACAAAAAAAAAATGACTTTTACAAATTGACCTCTACTACGGGAGTACAAAACGCTAATTTCATATGTAAGGACCATACGCATAGCTTTATATATTACTTATATTTTTACGCATCTAAAGCTATAGCTTTAGTTACATAATTTAACTTTGATATACATAAATAAATTAAAACCTAAATTTTACGTCACCTAAGTTTTACGTACGCCATCAGGTCATTCCATCAAGTCCGGGGGTAAGGTCTAAGCATAACTAACAAAGCGAGCCCAAACTCGGCACACCTAGTTCTACTCGTCCAGGAGTTCCAGTAGTAGTCACCGAAGTACACAATCAGGTTACTCTATCAAATCCGGAGGTAAGGTCTAATCATAACTAACAAAACGAGCCCAAACTCGGCACACCTAGTTTTACTCATCCAGGAGTTCCAGTAATAGTCACCGAAGCACATCATCAGGTCTCTCCAACAAGTCCGGAGGTAAGGTCTCATCATAACTAACAAAACGAGCCCAAACTCGGCACATCTAGTTCGACTCGTCTAGGAGTTCCAGTAGCAGTCACCGATGTACACTTTCAGATCACTCCATAAAGTCCAAGACGAATAGGCATTTATATATATATATATATATATATATATATATATATATATATATATATATTATAATTATATATAAATCCACTTACACAAAATATTATAATAAAAATGTCGAATAGTTTGTGTATGTACAGCGATCTTTTTCAGCTGCTGCAATCAGGTAGGCGATACAGTATCCACTCACGACGGCGGCCGAGCGCGGATTGTAGTTTCATCGAAATTTTTGTACAATAAATCAAAACAGGCACCAAAAATAAAATAACCTTTATTGCAATACATTATGGTTCATCCGTATTAGCAAAATATGTGAAAAAATAAGCATCAGTTTTTATTTATTTTTTACGACTATTTGTGACATTTTGATAAAAAGTAAACACCACTATTTTTTATTGAATATATCTGCCTACTTATAGTATTTTTAGAAATCTTAATACATGTTGATATTAGAACAAAAAATGTACCTAAACATGAGCCGGTATCGTTAATTTTGTAGAAAATTGCTAGGGAAGATCGTTTTTACAATATAAAAAACTATTATTTTCAACAAAAAAGTTACTACCATTTGAAGATGAAGAACCGTTCTATACGTGGTAGTTATTAGCTATGTTTGATTTGGTTTACTTTTGTCAAAAAATGTACCGAAAAATAGCATAATTTTGCCCGATTTGCAAACGCACCCTTAATTAAAGGAAATAAAATATACATTGTTTACGTTCATACTGACAAAGTCAAACAGAAAATTATGTGGTTTGTTGAAGTTCATACTGCTAATGTCTCAAGTTAACTACAAGCAAATTTTGTATGTTATTACTCTTGCCAATGTCAAGCACGTGGCAGTCTGTGGCGAAATAATTGCACAGAGTAGAGATTGCGCCAAAGAATTTTAAAAAATTGCCTACTGGAAACTTATATCTCTGAGAAATTAAATATTATGAGAACATGTGTAGTCCGCCAACATGCACTGGAGCATCACAGCACTAGAGGTCATCGCACACTACAACGCCCTGGCATAGAACCAGCACCAGAGCTGTACCACCTCAACTTGGCTCGGCTCGACTAGCTCGGCATCGGTCAGGCGCCCACTTGTCCGCGCGGCGTCAACGAGCGGACAGCACGCCGTCAGCGAATGGACAGCGCGCGATCAACGTGTCGACCAGCTCGGCGTCAACAATATTAGACCATACCAATATACAGAGGAGTCGTGTCGACTAGTGTTGCCTTTGAAATGTCTGACTTCATTCCGTGATTCGGCAATCATAGCCATCGCACTTGATAACGAAGAAAGAAACATTAGAACAGAAGCCACGCATTGACCGGACGTCGCAAGCGTACAGTTGTGCAGTTGCAGGACACTATAATATGTACTTTAATTTAAAAATGTACCTTACGAACACAATTGAAAGATCCTTTTTCATTGTTTCAGTATAAGGTGAGGTACTGGTTACTGCCTCGTTGGTCTAGTGGTTGTAGTAGTGCAACTGCTAATCATGAGGTCCCGGGTTCGAATCCCGGGTCGGGCCAAAAAAATCTGTTGTTGAGCTTTCCCATCCAGAAATTCTCAGTAGGTGTCCGGAGTCAGGAAGTTGGCGGTGTCTCACCCCCGTGCCTCGGAAAGCACGTAAAGCCATTCGTCTCGCGCCTGATCTCTCTCCGGTCGTGTCGGTTTACCGTCCCATCGGACTACGAGAGTGAGGGTATAGAGAGTGCACCTGTGCTTGCGCATAAACTTGGGCACTATAATCCTGTCCTACGCCGATGGCTAGTCTCCGTTGAGATTATTATTGTTATTATTATAAGGTGAGGTGGTTCCGGTCCGGTGCCGGGGCGTTGTAGTGTGCCATGAATTTAATTGTTCCATAACCCATACTCGACAACAGACTTTGCTTCACTTATATAATCTATACATATAAATAAAATTGAATTATATGTCTGTAGTAATATACGAATACTAGAATACATATACATAAATATTCTTTTGAGAAATCGAAAAATTGATAAAATTTATATAACACATAGATACTACCTAGGCAACGCGACGCCGGGACGGATCCCTAGTTAAATATACAATCATAATAAGTAAAAAATCCATCCATTTTATTAAAACATAGAAAAAAATATTTCTCAATATTGAAGCAAGATTAAACTTTGAAAAAAGAATGCTTTTATTAATTAACTATATATATATATACATATATGTATATGTATATATATATATATATATATATATATATATATATATATATATATATATATATATATATATATATATAGTAAAATTTCATTATTATTAAAATAAAGAAAATTTTCATTCTCGTCCATAAATTAAAACGCAAAACATCCATTGATTAAAATTATTTGGTTAAATTTTATCTTCGTAAAAATCATAATCAAAATTCTGGTCGGCTTTAATAAAGAAATTCTTGAACTGAATATTAAGGCAGCCACCATTTAAATCATTAATAAATTTATATAAATTTACCAATAAATTTAATATTGCGTATGTAAGCTAAGTGATTACTTATGATGCAAATACTAGCAACGCCGGTCGTCACCCCGCCATTACTGTGGTAAGGCTATTAGCGTTTGACTGTCTGTCTGTATAGCTAATTAGATCAATTTAACTAAATACGTATTGCATCGAGAATAATGTTATTGTTCCGGGTCTGGATGTTTTTCCCTACACAATTTATGTATGTAAACTCCCTCCACGATACAGGAAGAAATTCTAGTCTGGAGTAATGTATTTGGTGGTGGGGCTGAGGGGGGAGAGGAGTGTCGGATTGCAAGTCGCCACTTGGCGACTCGCAATACCGACTCGGAGGGTGGGGAAAGCTCTCTATCCTCAGCAGCCGAATCTTGGCTGTCGGCGAGCCATAGACCAGATACACCGCTGGGGTCAGGAAGACTAGTGCTTCTGAGTGCTCGTTTTTCCTGGCTCCATGTTCTTCGCGCATCGGACGCGGGGTCGTCCGTTGCGTAGTTGAAGTTGGAGGCCGCGGAAGAGGCCGCTCCATGTGTTCTGGTGCGCTTTACCTGAGAAAGAGATGGAGGAGGAGTTGTCCTCTCCCGAGGAAGGGCCAGCGCTGGCTTTTAGCATCTTTGAAGGTTTAGCGTGATGCTTGATTAGAAGAGCGGACAAACATGACATGGTTATAGACGTCCGTGTTAGTACGTAAATATCCATACATATATCAAAAAACTTCTACACCCATAGTTCATTGAAGAACCGTGGTGTGTATTTATGTTAAAGCAACAATGTGGCGTTTTCAATTATTCCAAACTAGAAACCGGTTCAATTATTTCAATTAAAATGTCAACGATTGTGTCTGAATCTCTGCTGCGGCAAGTAAATAAATATTTACATTGTTAAAGTTGCTAGAAATTTTGAAGTCTTTTTTTTGCTGTATTTTACAAATGTTTTATTTTTTAATTATTTATTTTCATCTGCGATCTTTTATTTATTAAATTTTTAACATTATTAAATGAAATATAGAGAAATTCGCAATTGGAAAATCGGCTAACATCCGACAATGACTTCTGCTGTGTGATATCTTTACAAAAACTTTCTTCTTATTCCTTATAATTAAGCAATTGAAATTCTAAAATCTAGAGGTACAATTATTCTATCGGTGAGACGTGCTATGTGGTGGCGGCGGAAAATAATCCAGTATCCTATATTATAATCCCATGGGTATTGTAAATGAAACCGGAGAAGAGCAGCAGCATCTTCCTGATAACAACTCTAAATAATGAAAAACTGATTTTTCCTACCAGAATTAATAGTTCTTTTCCCGTTGTTGGAAAGATTTACCTTAATTATCATGCTTCGCAGGCGGATTGACGATCACAGTACCAAACGTCTCGCACTTCTGACGCTGTTGCCCCTCGCCGATCTGCTTATTTTCCATGCGATGTAAACGAGATGATGGGAGTCATACGATCTCTCTGGCACCTCCCATAGTCGCTTCTTATGACACTTACGGAATGAAATGGGGTTATGGATACACTGACTCCACAACCACACTGCAATAGATTATTATGTATGTACGAATGTTGTGTTTACACGTAAGGAGTAGATGCATAATTCTGAAAAACTTTTATTACTATATTAAATATTAGTCTCTGGTAACTGAAAAACAGAACCACAAATAATCTTTTTAATCATATTTTACCTTTGTATTGGCTAAGGAAATTGCATTCGCCTTCAGCTGTAGTAAGCTTCAAACGTGGAAGGATTTCAAAGAATCTATTGTATGCTCAGTGGATTACAAATCAAGCTTCTTCTACGTTGAACCTTTTCATAGCAGCTTCGTACAAAGTTAGCTTCAACGGACCGTTTCTTTTTATCCTTCAAAAACGCTAAAAGCAATAGCACAAAACTAAAAAAAAAACTGGCCAAGTGCGTGTCAGGCCACGTATAATATAGAGGTAGGGTTCTGTAGTTGCCCGTCACAGTACGTGGGCTTCCTTGATAATGAGCATAATAAGTGAATTCAAATCAGCCATATAGTTAATGGTATTCAAAAAAGATTTAAAAAACCCTATCTATCCCGCAAATGAAAAAGTAAAGGTAATAAGTAGTAAGGTCATTTTCTATGGAGTTGTAACGAAATTTTTACTAATCCAAGTGCATTTTATTAGTTGGTCGACTATTACTCGTTTACTTCTTAAGTTTCTTAGCTTTAATAGTTTTCCTTTTAACTTCATTATATATACTAATGTCGTGTACACTATTTACATTTCCAAAAACAGCGGACAGACAGCAGATGACTCTAATGAAAAATACCACTTTAAAGCTAAATATTTCTTAAACGGACTCCTGAATCGAAGAAATGTTGTTCCACACCCCCAATTTTTGGAAAGACCTATCCAACGATACCCTACATGATGGAATAGACGGGTAAAAAAAATCATCTTCCATTTACTTGTATGGAAAGTACCCAAAATAAAAATGTTATTTAAATTTTTATTTCATAGTTTTCTAAGCGTGATTAATATCTATAACTATGCCATATTACAGATTTTGAATTACAGACCATAGGTGCTGGTCTCTGAGCAACACCGTATAGAGTCGTAGTCGTAGAAGTTGTAAAAGACGACCATGAAAAATACCAGGAAAATCTTATGGCTTTTAACAATTGTCCGTATAATCATCCCGTCTACGCGGGACGTAAAAGACTTGGACCGGTGACCAAGAATAGTGTCAAAGCTATTAGACTTCTGGAACTGTGATTGCTAATCCGCCTGCCAATTGTGGCACTGTGGTAAAATCTCCGTACGTACAATGGAAAAAATTCATATCCATCAGTGAGTCTGTTTTTAGGAATATATAAAATACATAATGTAGGTACTTTGTATTTAAAATAATACGAGTTACAAATGAAGTAAAAACGAAGTTATTACCTAATTACTATACTTAAATTAACATGTCTTAAGAGTAGTTTTATTTCTCAAAAAGTTTTGGACAGCGCTTAGCCTCTGAGTTGCTTTGATTCTTATCTTCCGATCTCAAATCCTTTAATATATTGGTGATGGGTTGGTGAGGGTATCGACTTTGTGCCTATCAACTCCCCTTCCCGGAGTCGTGGGTAAGGGCAAGTTTGTAGTTATCCTACTTATACAACTAAAATACTCGCTTAGGAAGAAAGTAAAAAAAAAAATTACATCTGCCTTTTACATTCAAATTGTCAATAATAAATGCTCGTGGCGAACAAGTACAGCAATTTCTATGTGCGGTGCACGAAACAAATGGTGTTTGTCGAGGTGTACAATCCCGAGTGAATTTGTTTCAATCGACATGTTTAGAACAAGCTAGAAATTGTAGCACTGAAAACCGCCGAAACAAAATAACCTACATACTTACGTATGCAATCTGACCGTAACTCATTATGTAGCCGTAGATTTTGTTAAATCATATCTCGATGGAGATGTAGTAATTGTGCGGATAACACTAACTGTATAACATAATCGTAATAATTATATGGCGGGTATGAACTATCAAAAAATTGCGACTGTCGAATATAAAGTATTATATCACATAAGAAGTATTGATAAGTACCTTTCAAATATAACATACAATTTGTATATAAAATATACCTCTTAATAGTAAGATTGGTGTAATCTATAACTGTTTAAGAATATCTACTTCTACATATTGTTCCATGGGTATCGCAAGAGGTGATGGAATAATGAACAAATTTATTCTTTGACTGCAACGAAGCTCGATTGAAGCGTAATTTTTTTCTAATAACCTAAACGTATATTATTTAACTGGTGATATTTTATTCTATTCACAGTAATCAAAAATAATGTGTTATTCTCCCATCGATTTCGGATGTTAATGTCATGTTCGAAATGTGTTAGGAATCGCTTGGGAATATGCTTTTTTATAGAAGTAAAGGTGACAAACAAGCACATAGTTTACCTGATAGTAAGTGGATGCTTTAGTCCTTAGACCTACAACTTTCCTCGACAAAGAATCAAAATAAAAAATGCGTTTTCAGCCCAGAGGATTAAGATAGAATGTCTCGTTACCATTTAAAAAAACGAACTTACTCTTTGCAAAAGATCGGCAAAGCACCTGTAGGTAATTCCCATGGTGTTTGATACTTACGCGAGCAACTTGGATTCGATCATCACCGGCACCAATGAAATTGTTAATTCCAATTTTAAGTGCTGATTTACCTCGTGCTCGGTGGTGAAGGAAAACATCGTGAGGAAACATGTTAGGTTCGCCAATACGTATTTGGGCAGCGCGGCGGATATTTCCTTGCCCTAAAACCCTCTCAGAAATGAGAAGAGGCCTGTGTCCAGCAGTGGGACGTATATAGGCTGTAACTTTAACTTTTTAACATTTGACACTTACCAGGAGGTGAACTGTAAGCATGTTTACCCACTCTCCTATAAAATGAAAAAGGAGTGAAAAGGGTTTCCGACTCTTATCAGGCATCATAATAAACACAGTACATCACTTCCATCACCATCATCACTATATCCTGAAATAAAGACTCGAACGTATTAGATACGCTATCGTCATTGAAGTCGAATATGAAATTCCGTTTGCCAGTAAATATTTGATAACTTGCTCGTAGCACTTGTCTGTTGTATTATTTTTTCCTTTTCATCAACCCTTCCATTACCTCGTTTGAACCATGACACATACTGGTATAAAAAAGTTTATTATGTCTTTATTGTCATGAACTTTTAAGAGTCAACTGTTGGACATGGACTTCTCTTGTTGAGATTTGCCGTTTTAGCCCTGCCAGAAAAGTGTTTTAGTGATCGCAGTTCACACATCGCACAACTTTGACGCTGCTCCCTGTCGCTGGTCTGGTTATGTATTTTTCGTCATATGTAAAGGAGATTGTTAAATTGGTGTATTTTGGAAGGCATGAGATATTTTTGGAGTTTCCTATTGTTCGATGTTTGTCTGGAACTTAAAGGTCCTATGTTTATTTGGGACTTAAAAAGAAAAAGGAATCTACCAACTGTATTACTTAACTAGCATGTCGTAAAAGGCGATCTTTCACAATTTTCCATCGAAACCCATATTTTTCTGGCTATAAATGGTCTGAGTAACAGGCGTAAAACTATGAACATATGTATTTCCTATAGTCACCTCAAGTGGAACCTATGGGTTTAAAAAAGGACGACGGATTCTCTTTTGCTGCCACCACACAGTGAGAAATATTTTATTAATAATTCTGTTATCATAAAGCTAAATCCAATTTTACATTCACGACATTTTGACTAATTAAAATTTTTCAGTTTGAATACTTTAAGCTGCAAATAAAAAAGCAAGTAATGGAGATACTGGTAACTTCGATCATTTTCCACATTACATTTATTTAAATTTTTGTTGATGGTTCGTAGAAGATATTGTGTTTTGCTTTTAAATTACTAATTAAACATTCAAATAAAACTAATTTTACGGATTATATTGCGTATATTAACTTATTTTATATTCCCGACGTTTTGAGCACTTTACAGCACCCATGGTCACTGGTCACTGACACAGAGGTGTTTAACGTTCCAATGTCATAGTTAACCACGGCTACCTTCAGATTAAAATTATAAATTTTTGTTCCCATCTACGCTATCGATTAAGTTATTCAAAAATTTGATTAATTCGTTCTTTCACAAAAAAAATGTTACAATGACACGTCATCTGTTTTTTACGCGAGATCAACGGGAAATGAAGTCAACCGAACAATATGCTTATGAGTTAAGTAAGATGGCGGCAAAATGCGAATTTAAAGATTTATGTCAAGATTTGGTACGAGATAGACTCATCTCTGGTATAAGAGGCGGTAGTATGAGGGAAATGTTGTTAAGGTTTAACATTAAAGAAAGCAGTAGAAATGTGTAGTTTAGCTGAGATGTCACGAGCACAAGCTATCAATATAAACTCGGAGAAGTCTGATTATCACGTTCACGAAATAAAACGTGATATTGAGCTAGATGAAGGTGATGCGTATATTAATTGGGTGAACCGCCAGCGCAATGTTAGTGGTACTTCGGGTGTCGCGGCCAGTCATCGTCAGCGCCAGCATCGCCAGCAGCGAGTACTTGACGCATACGGGGACACCATTCCTCGACTTCCTCGGCCCGCGGCCGTGGGCGAAAGTGAAATTTAAAATAATTAAGGAGTTTTCGAATGTTTTTGTTGGTATGGGATGTTTGCCTAGCGAGTGCAAAATACGACTGAGACCGGATATTAAGCCAGTAGTGCATCCCCCGAGAAAACTATCGATAGCTCTCAAAGACCAAATAAAAAATAAATTAATGGAGATGCAAAAAGAGCGTATAATTTAAAAAGTAGAGGGGCCGACCAACTTGGTTAATAGCATAACAGTCGTCAAGAAGCATAGTGGGGATATTCGTATCTGCCTTGACCATAGGGACCTTAATAAGGCAATTAGACGTGAACATTTTAAATTGCCTACCTTGCAGGAAATAACTGTTAATTTATCAGGAGCAAAATACTTCAGCACTCTTGATGCAAAACAAGGTTTTTGGCAAGTAAAGCTTCATGAGTCTAGTACAGATCTGTGTACGTTCAGCACGGAATTTGGCTGGTTTAATTTTTTGCGTATATCTTCGGCATCAGAAATATTTCACAAAAAGTTGTATGAATACTTCGAAGACATCGAGGGGGTTATTCTATTCGTCAATGATTTATTAGTCTATGCAAAAACTAAAAAAGCACACGATGAAGTACTTCGTTCGGTATTACAAATATACCGCGAGATTAATATTAAGTAAAATTTAAATAAATGCAAAATCGATTTGTCAGAACTTAAATATATGGGGCACAGAATAACGAAAGATGGAACATTTCCAGACGATTTGCACATTCTGGCTATTAAAAAGATGCCATCACCAACCACGGTAAAAGAGGTTGAACAGTTTTTAGGTTTAGTGACATACGTTAGTAATTATATACCTATTTTTTAGGAAAAATCTTTCAAATTGCGCGAGTTATTAAAGAAGAAAGTAGCTTGACATTGGCACAGTAGCCACGAGCAGTGTTTCAAAGAATGTCTGAGTAATCCACTGGTTTTAAAATATTATAGTTTAGAAAAACCAGTTAAAATTTCAGTCGATGCTAGTAAAAATGGGTTGGGAGCCTGCCTGATGCAAGACGATTTACCGGTGTGTTACGCATCTAAATCGCTTACAAAGACTGAGCAGTCATACGCACAGATTCAAAAGGAGTTGTACGCATGTGTTTGCATGCGAAAAGTTTTATATGTACATTTATGGCCGCACGGATGTTACAATAGAAACGGACCATAAACCGCTTGTCAGTATTATTAATAAACCTTTAGCGGCGCGCCTGTCAGGTTGCAACGAATGATTTTACGTCTCCAACCGTACGAGTTTAAGTTAGTTTTTAAGCCCGGTATATATCTGTACATCGCAGACGCGCTGCCGAGGGCAGTTGCACCGGGCATGCGTGAGTCCGAGCCACCGCGCGACCATTTATATGTGCAGGCGCAAGTATGTGCACTTACCGTAAGAAATCCGTTGACTGACTAGCACTTTTTATCAATACAGAAATGTACGGCAGAGGATTTAGAAATGCAAGAATTAATTAAAATAATAAAACGTGGTTGGCCCTGTCACAAAAACGAAGTAGTGGATATTATTAGGCCTTCCTGGGATTGTAGGGATGAGCTATCAATCAATTTTGGCATAGTATGGAGAGGTAATAGGGCTGTGATACCAAAATGTATGAAATATGACATGATATAAAAGATCCATATAGGTCATTTAAGGATTGAGAAATGCAAACTCAGAGCTCGAGAGATTATGTACTGGCCTAACATGAATTTCCAGCTTGAAGATTACCTGTCGCATTGTCAAGCTTGTTTAACTTATAATAACAAAATTCTAAACAGACATTAATGCCGCATGAAGTACCAAATAGAGCATGGTCTAAAGTAGGCATTGATGTGTTTCACTTTGGAACAAAATAATTTGTTTTAATTGTAGATTACTATTGTAAATTTATCGAGGTAATGAGGATTAATTGCTTAAAATCAGAAATTATTATTGAAAAAATCAAACAAGTGTTTAGCAGACACGGTATATCAGAGATGGTGATGGCCGATAATGGCCCCGAGTTCACATCTAACATTTTTCGTGAATTGTTGTGCGATACAGACAATAAAAAATATAATGAGAAAAACGGCTTACGATCAAGCGGAGTTTTCATTAGCGTTACTATAATATCTAAATACCCCCATTAATAATGAATTAGCCAGTCCAGCAGAGTTGTTATATAATAGAATACTCCGCAGTATAGTTCCGTGTTCGCCAAAGTTATTGGTACCGAAAATTAACGACAACGTAGTAGACATATTACATCGCCGGCAACAAAGGCAAAAAATGTACTATGACAAAAGTTTTCGAAACTTAAAACCTCTAGTAAATGGGCAAAAAGTCAAAGTTCGAATGCAAGGAAAGTGGGCATCTGGTTCAATAAAAACTATTCTAGGCAATAGAAAAATATCCTAGATCATATTTAATAAGGATGACAGCTGGAAATGTTTTAAGGCGGAATAGAAGGCACATTATAGCTGATTCCGATCGGCGAGTCGATGAATCATCAAACTTGTATAGTACACAATATGACGATATAGTTGTAAATAATAACAGGTGCCAAGGGCGCGACGTCTCCCTGCATGTCTCCAGTACCCCGCCCCCACCACATTCGCAATCATAATCACAGCCAGCTTATCCGCACCACAATCTTAAGTATAGAAGAATAGTCAGTTAATGTGGCTAATGTAATGAAACAATTTTAATTATATGTAAATATCATTAATTTGCTTATATTTAAAAATAATTATGTAGTAGTGATATGAAGATATAATTCAAATTTACTCAATAATCCAACATTTCTGCTATAAATTGGTTATGAATTTGTGAATTTTAATTTAATTTTAATTTGCATAATTTATTTATCTCCCAAAACTTTGTTTTATATGAGTGAATTATTAGTAATAACAGAATAATCGGATTCTCTAATCTAACTTTGAATATATACTCGTATATATCGTGATAATATATATGTTATAATTTTAATTAGAATTTGTATTGATTTGTGTTCTGTATTTTAATGAAAGTTAAAAATAATTATTGTTAATGTAATGGCCACATAATAAAAAAAACAACTCATGAAATGAAATAATATTGCTTGATTGCAAGGCGATAATAATGATATAACGGCAAATTAATATTATTTTTATTGTTTATAATTTGATAAAAAGATGATTTTGCAAATAAACTAAATTAATAAATAATGCCTAATATGTACACTTTATATTATCAACATACTTTTCTATATAATATATATATATATATATATAATAAAAGAAATATCTCAATATTTACCGTCATGTCATCAGATGATGTCACAATTTACTCCGTGGAGTTTTTAAATTTTTTTGGGTATCCGGAGTGCCATCCTATAGGCTATGAAATTAAAAGTAGAAGATTAAGAGTACGAACATCTATATTATACAATGAATATACTAAACAACCTACCATTTAATTTCTGTCTATTATAATTCCTACTAAAATTTGCATTTTCAATAAAAATTACTAAATCCCAGGGTCAAACATGAAGTTAGCGGGATTACATTTGGGTATAGCATGTTTTTCTTATGGTCAGCTTTACTTAGCTCCATCCATACATTACTGCATGCGAAATCTATATTTATTCATATATCATCTAAGTTTTATTAAACCATTTGTTATAAATTATACAATTAGAAGATAAAAACTTGGTATCTTGCAAAGTTGTAAGTAATTTTTTTATCAGTAGATAAAACGTTTCCTTAGAAGGTAAGTAGCTTTAAAAAGAATTTAGCAACAAATTGGCGTTATTCATTTCGTGTTGGAAAGTAATTTAAAAAGGATTATAACTGTTTTCATACATATCTTCGACAATTGGATAATTCCCATCTGAAAGTTAAAATACTAGTGATAAAGGATTATCCAAATGATAAATATTATCATTTTATAAACGTTGAAAAATGATAATATTAGACTAGTTTTAGAATACTGCATGCAGCTCCGCACACATGAAAATAAGAACACTTTTTCACTGTTAGGAGCCAGTGCTTTACTTTTTAATAAATAACTGAAACTACTTTGTTCCATAACCAAAGGTGACATTTATTTGCCTGTGGTAAAAAGTATATAATGTAAACTTTCCGGTGTTAAGTTACTACAGATCTTTATGTTACAGATTTTACGTTATTAGGCATTCATAGACCGCAGTAAGTATAAGTAGTTACAACATAACACAAAAATATATGAAATATGCAAACTAACAACAGGACAGCTCCCTTGCAACAAAAACTTTACTTATACAAAGGGATAACCACGACGCACAGAATCACGAAACCTATTAAGAGTCATAAAATGAGTGATTTACTTAGTCGCTGGCGCCGTAATTTATACTGCTCGAACGAGTAGGAGTTTAGACTTCTATCCTCACTTATTGTATTTTCGTTTATTTTAATTCAACAATATATTTTTAGCTACCGAAGTATGTGGTGTAAGTAAGAGAACGAATGAAAGGAAAAATAATACTTTATGGTGGGATGATGAGGTATAGATGGAAGTTGAAGCAAAGAAGAGAGCATGGCTAGATTTATTCTAGCGGTATAATCGATGATGTTGAAAGAAAAAGGGCAGTCTTTAGATATCTAAATAAGAAATTAAAAGAAGTAGTTGAAAGGAAAAAGCAAGAAAGAACGGAGAAGAATGATAGAAGAATATCGGATAACTTCCAGGCAAATATTAAAATGTTCTAGAAACTCGTAAGAACTGCCAGGGGACATTCAAACCAGCCTAGAATGAATGCTATACGAGACCAGAATGGCTGTATTTTGAATGACAAAGTTTCGAGTTTAAAGAGATGAAAGGAATACTTTGAAAGCTGGTTTATGAGTGATGAGACGTTTGAATTAAATGAAATAGAAATTCTGAATGAAGAGGAAAGAGATAGAGAGATAAGTATAGATGAAATAGTGAAAGCAATAAAAAGTATAAAAGCAGGTAAGGCAGCCGGATATGATAGAGTATCACTCGAAATGCTAAGGGCTGGAGAGGGAGTGGTGGCAGACCTGCTGTACACCTTGTTTAATTTATGTTGGGAACTTAAGCGGGTACCGGCAGACTGGTGCAAAGCCGTGATAGTCCCAATATATAAGGGAAAAGGATCGCAGCAGGACTGTAAAAACTACCGTGGTATCAGCCTTCTTGGCATTGTGGGAAAACTGTATGCTAAGGTAATAATTGAAAGAGTTATGAAAGATACTGATGGAAAAATTTGGGATGTACAAGCGGGATTTAAAAAGGGGGAGAAGTTTTTGGCCAAAAACCAAAAGGTTTTTTGTGCGTTCGTGGACTTGGAAAAGGTTTATGACAGAGTAGACAGGAATGTGTTCTGGCAAACACTGAACCCATTTGGGTTGAGCGCAGGGTTGATACAGGCATTGAAGTATCTGTATAGGGACTCCAGTGCTTGTGTCAGGATCAACGGAGCCTACTCGGACTGGTTTGGCATCCATAAAGGTGTCAGACAGGGCTGTGTGGCTTCCCTGTGGCTGTTCAACCTATTTATGGACAGTTGTTTGGAAAATTTGAAAGTCGAAGAATGCGGGTTAAGAATGGGTGAGTTAACCGTCAAATGCCTTTTGTACGCCGATGATCAAGTCATACTTGCGTCGTCGGCGGCCGAGTTGCAAATGATGGTAACATTAATGAACAGGTCATTAAAAGAAAGGGTAAAGAAAGTGAATGCAAGTAAGGCGAAAGTTATGGTTTTTGAAAGAGAAGAAAGTAAAACGATATGTGAAATAAGAATAGAAGGGGAATTGGTCATACAAGTAGATGAGTTTGTGTAATTAGATGAGTGAACGCAGGAAATAGAGTAAATGGGGCTCTACACTCTATTGTGGAAAGTTAGAATGTGTCCAAAAAGGCACGTATGGCAATTCACAATGCTGTGTTAGTCCCTACTTTAATGTATGGTAGTGAAAGTTGGGTGTGGCAGAAGTAGCACGAGAGTAGAATAAATGCTGTAGAAATGCGGCCATTAAGGAGTATGTTAGTGATGAATCTGAATGACAGAGTGAGAAATTGTGTGATAAGAGACGAGTGTGGTTTGCAAGATGATGTTGTGACCAGGATTAAGAAAGGAATGCTTCGGTGGTTTGGTCATGTCGAAAGAATGAATGAGGAAAGAGTGAAAAAGCAAATTTATGTTGCAGAGGTGAACGGCAGAGTCGGGAAGGGACGCCGTAGGCGAATGTTTATCGACCAAATTGGCGATATATTGAAAATGGGCCAAATTAAGAGTACCCTAAACCGACGAGCGTGTATGCGTAGGTATATGGATGTGGAGGAGGCGAGAGAGGTGTGTCAGGATCGTGCCAAATGGAAGTCCATAGTCTCTGCCTACCCCTCTGGGAGACAGGCGTGAGTGTTTATGTTTTTATGTTATGTGTATTTTTAAAATTTCAGAGATTGAAAATTTTCAATTTAAGATATGGAAGAGCGAGGCCTCCTGGCACAAGTATACTTAATACTTAAAAACCTTTGACCCCAACCTTTGATTATAAAAACAACTCTCATAGATTAGGAAATATTTTTTTTAATTTGATGAATTTTAGAACTCATAATTTACTCAGCATTTTGCTTGCTGTCTGTTCAATCGTAAAAGTATTTTCAGAACAATCCACTTTCTTAAAATGTAAGGCCTAGTGAACGCAAATAAAACATGGAAGCTGTTCTAGCTCCAAATAATCACTAACGCAAACACAGTAGACGTGGCGTGGCACTGTGAACGAGCTTAGTACAAATACTGTCACTATTATAGTAATGATAAATTATTATTGGAATTGCACATTATTACATAAAATGTCCATGAGTGACGAGTAAAATGGCGTCATATAATGAGTGAGGAGTAGAATGGCGTCATATAATAACGTTTTAAGCGACTTATATATAAGATTTATAGCAATTAAAACCGAAAACTTTAGCGAAATAAGGTCAACTTCTGACTGTGCCAGTGCGTAATATATCATTAGCTAAGTAGTGATGGAGTTAAAATGTGTGATATTTTTGAAATGTTGTGCTTATCAAGGGAACGCGTACGTTTTATTTGCGTACACTGGCAAAGACTGATTAAGAGTCTTGTTTAATAACTGGTTATATCCAGTGTGCCATATTATAGTACCGGCGAAATAGAATCTCCTACCCCCAAGGGTTGAGCCCTTGGGTTTCGTAAGAGGGTAGAGAGGAGAACTGAAACAGAAGATAGGCAGCAGCATCTTCATACATAACAGCTCTATAAAAACTGAGGCTGCCTACCCTCCTGCCAAGCGTCTAGGGCAAATATGGGGGATATTATGAGGCAATCTACGAAGGAGGCCTATGTTATGTAATAAATGACGATTGATGATGATGATGAAGTTTTAGTAATAAATCTTAGAACATTTTTGTATATATTACTCACGTAATTGTAACTACCACCATTTATACTGTAAAAATAATTTTGGTATAGGTACACCATTTTCTTGTAAAATGGTGTATCTATACCGAAATTACTAAACGTACTAAACTTTTAGCTCAAAATGGATATTAGCTAGTTATTATCATTTTATTCATTATATCGTTTCAAAGTCTATAAAATAAAGGAAGTATTTGCCATAGTTACCACGCGTAGCGGGCGGGTTGGAAACCGTATTTTTTATTTTCTAGTTGTAATTAGACACACGTAAAAATAATAAATTTGGTATAGATTCATCATTTTAAAAGACTTTTAGCTCAAAATGGATATTAGCTAGTTATTATCATTTTACTCATTACAGCGTTTCGAAGTGTATATAATAAAAGGGATATTTGCCATAGTTGCCACGCTTGGCGGGCGGGTTAAAACCGTATTTTTTATTTTCTAGTTGTAATTAGATACGCTGCTGCCTGTCTCTTGGTTTCCTTCTGTCGCCACTTACGACACCTATGGCACGATAATATTATGGTGTAGTGGATATTCTTACACCGTCGCTACAAGATAAAGTTAAAACAATACAAAAGGTCAGTCAGATTTAAGAATAAAGTAAATAAGAGAAGAAGATATTCTGTTTGATTTCACAGTCACTGTTGCAATCTGTAACAATATGTCAGTATATCAAAGTGGCGCTTTCAATGAATACTCTAATATGGGAATTCTATAATAATCTATTACAGAACACAAAAGGCTTTGGCGCGCTTCAATAGCCAGATTTCAGGAGATAAACGCGTTTCATTATTGCTATATCCGAGAGGATAATGATAGCAGAGACTGCCTTTTACCTAACCAATGATACTGAAATATTGAAGTGAACTACAATTTAGTACGGTACGTTAGAAGGAAGATTAGACAATTAAAATTAATCAGTCATGACAAATCTACATAGAATACTATAATACATTTATTTAATATATATCTTTAAATATAGGAGCCATTCCAGTTAATAAGATTTTTCTTATTAATCATCTCATTTTTAATTAATTATATTTAAAATGAGTATATTTATTTGCTATCCGTATGCAAAATATAATGGTGCGCACGTGACAATGGCCGCGTGTATTAATAGTGCGATTGGCGGTAGAGGGAATTGCTCTTCAAAATACAAACTATTTTATATTTAAAGCATTTCTCCGCAAATAATTTTAATATGTATTTCCTTCTTGTAATAAAAAAGTAATGTTTTTTTTTCTCATTATTTAAATTACCAACAGATGACGCAAAATACAGAGATAAAAATAAGACTCATTGCTGCGAGGGTTACGTGCTACGTATTCAACTTCTGACAGGTGAATTATAAAAGAAAGAAGCAGTTAATAATATGCTAATATATACAGTTAAATGGTAACAAAATTTACTTTTCTTTTATTTTTGAAATATAACAAAAATGATTTTATTGATTTTTGAAGAATTTATATAATTTCAATATTATTATATTTTATATTTAATGTTTATAATCACATAAAGTTTTTCATTCATGAAGAATCAGAAATAACAGACGAATTTGATAAGAATATGTCTAAAATTATTAAGTGAAAATAAAATGATCCTCCCTTAAGAAGACGATTTTTCTTCTCAAATATCTTACCAGCATGTGTCCACTCAATTAAATGATAGTAGACAAAGTGACAACTAAATCAAAGCGGAAGGTATATGCAAAAATGTTGGAAGTAAATCTCACAGACACTAGCAGCATTAATTATGCTAATGACTTCTGTTCAATCCGCATACCAAGTTTAATAAGAATAAGCAACTCTTCCAAGAAATGCATATCAGGTAATGAATTTTTAGAAAGCCCTATGTGCTGCAGGGTACTTAAAAGAGCTGATGAATAATAATGATGGTGATCAGGCTGAGATCAGCTTAATTTGGAAAATGATCCCCCTTACGACGAAAAGACGATGGATTCACACTTGTATTAGAAGTGTTACCTAGTACACATCATGTTTTTCATACAATAGAGGCTTCACCTAGCAACATTATTCCTTGTTCTGATCGTCGCTTACAGAGAGACTAACTATTTCAGTTTAAATTAGATATAGTCTTTTGATTCACCTTTTCTGTTAGAAGAAATTTCAATTAAGTGGATTTAGTTCTTGATAAGCACATCATCATCATCATCATTCCAGCCCTTCACAAGTCCACTGCTGAACATAGGCCCCTCCCCAAGGAATGCTACATAGCACGGTCCCGAGCCACCTGCATCCATTGACTCCCTGCATGTCTTACCAGGTCGTCACTCCATCTAGTGGGGGGATGCCCTACACTTCGTCCGCCGATACGAGGCCGCCACTCGAGAACCTTTTTTCCCCATCGGTTGTCGGTTCTTCGAGCTATATGGCCGGCCCATTGCCACTTCAGCTTACTAATTTGTTGGGCTATGTCGGTCACTATGTTTCTACTGCGGATATCCTCATTTCTAAGTTTATCACGTAAGCACATAAATAATTTATAAATATTATAATAAGTTGAACCTCTTATATTAAATTTCCAAACTAATAATTTATTTACAACAACTCTGTGATTTACTATAAAATAGTCAAATGACCCAATTTGTTTACACAGATCTGAACTAATATCCTGAGATCTAATAGAATATTCGGAATTTTAACATAGTAAAGTAATAAGCATCTCTGAGTTATTTTCGTATACTAATTTAATAGGTGAATATTATATTTTTATATTAAAAAGACATACGTACTTAAAGTCCACCTGATAGTAAGTAGCTAGTGCAGCCCATGGACACCTGTAACCAACTTCAAACAAAGAAGGCTATAGATGCAAGGTCACACCGAGGATGAAGATGGAATGCCTCACGGCCCGTAATTATACTGGCTCACACCGGAACCACACCTTCAGACCAGAATAGCGCACTGCACGCACTGCTGCTTGGCGGCAGAAATAAATTATTGGTTACTTATTTAAATTATTTAGTTTAAGAAATAGTAAGTAAAAGTTTTTCAGTTTAAGTTTGCTTGGAGTATTAAAATCATCGTGTGGTTCCCGATAAGGGTAAAACGATAAAATGTTAGTTAGGTTCCGTGCGTTTTTCAAATTAATATATTTAATAAATAAACGAAACAAAAACCTTTAAAAAAAAGGATTATCGTAAACCTTGAAACTTGTGTAACGATGAATTTGCATTAGGTTACAAGTAAAAATGTACGAAAGAAAACATCTCAAAGGAAACAGAATTTACGGTGTCATTACATTTGTAATATTGAAGGAAACAATTTCAATCACGAGAGTTGGGCACTTCTTATTATTTGTAGCAAGAATTTGTGTCACAGTCTCCCACCGTTTTATGTATAAGCTAGGGCAAGTGTAATTTGAAACCCTATATAATATTATAGATTGCATAAACAACTCCATCGCATTGGTATTGTATATGTTTATTTACGATTCATATTAATAAAATATTGTTACGTTATTAAATGGCAGCATTCGTACCTGTAAATTGAGTGTAGGGCGGCCACCTCAGATACAGTAACGACCTGGTAAGATATGCAGGAAGTTGTTGGATCAGGTGGCTCAGGGCTATGCTTTGTAGCTTTAAATGGGGGAGACCTATGTTTAGCAGTAGATTTGTAAAGGGCTGTAATGATGACGATGGTGACAATTATCAGATTCTGTAAAATACAGCATAAAAAATTGAATTATTTAGTGTCAAAAAGTTTAAATATTTGCCTTTGCAAGTAAATAAACAAAAGCAACGCAATACATAATTTTAATAAATTATGTATTGCGTTGCTTAATACAATACAAAACGCTGCTTTAACTTTATATTTTCTAATAAAAAAGTCTTTTTCTATTAGTTAAAAGTCTTTTTTTATTAGCAACCATAATAGTTTTTTTTTTACTTTGTTCGGTACGGGAACAGCCTTAGCAGCGCGATCCCTTTTAAAAATATTAATAATGTCTGTCGATATGGCATGTACTATTTTAAACTAAATGGAAGAGTTATTCGTATATTGAAATGACTAAATTGTATAAAACAGTCTCATGTGTTTAATAGTTGTACATATTGATATTACTTTGAGGTATTTGTTAAGTTGCCATGAAGTTCAGTCCAGCATTAATGGTGTCAATAAAGCCGCAGCAAAAAGAGTAGGGTGTAGGGTTCTAGGAAGAAGTAGTTCGTTCTGGGGCGACTGTGCTTTTCATTGCCAGGCGCTTGACCCTGGCGTTAGAGGCGCGTGCTGAGAGAGCAGGAGGGCTTACGAATTATATGTTTATGTAATGTCTCGGCCACAGGTTTATGCACAGATGTTGGCGCAGTTTTAGAAATGGCTGTTAGACATAGGAATACTGGTTCAAGCCCAGATTCAATCAGTCGCTCATATTTTGAGTTATTGCGTGTTAGTATCTCTGTTTGTGCGTATACTGTAGTACTCTTGATTATTTTCTCTTCTGAATCTTCTGTATGTTTAATAATTTTCGACTTGAATATTAACCATGTGGTTGAAATTAGCCAGAGGAACATTCCTATCATAATTGTATTAATAAGATGATGACAAGAATATCCCTATTAATAGAATGTTATTAATAAATTAAAATACTTTTAATTTATTTGTGTTAAATTTCTTTCCATGAAAATTATACCTATAAAATTTCCATAATATATCATAATTATAATTTAATAATATAACAATAACATGTTCCATAAAGTTCACTATGAGCCTTCCTTTTTTATTTTGTTTATTTTGCGTTTTATGCGCTCTGTGTACGCGGCTACTATGTTTGTCAAAAGTGGCAACGCTGAAGACTTTTCATCGTCTTTACTCCTACTTCCGCACAAAGTTCTGCCCTAGTTCGTTTATCTTCAGGCATAGCAGCCTCAGAGGTCATTACAGTTGCAGTATACAGGTAACCGTTCCATTCCAGGTATTCTTTTATTAAATCATTAATTAACATAACTTCGTAAGGTGGCACAGGAGTATAAAATGTATGGCAATCCTTCTTGCTTGAAATTTGTTGTTCTTGAAGTATTTTAATGACCTTTGCTCGGATCTGTAATTAGAAAATAGCACAATAAAATAAGTAGAGGTTGAGAATTTAAATTAAATTAGCGGTTAGCAATCGCAGAATCTATTTCCGGACCGATACGACTTGGAACCTTCAAGGAATAAGCTTACCCCTTTTTAAAAGTTCGGAAACGCAACTGCGATTCCTCTTGTGTTGCAGTTGTTCATGGGCGGCGGTCAACACTTAACACCAGATGAGCGGCATGCTCGTTTGCCCCCCCTTCTATATAAAATTAACTAGGTAACAGACAATTTTACACGCGGATAGAAGATTTTTTTTTTACCACTTTGATGTAAGTGATTTCTGCAACGTAACACCTGATTCTATTATTTAATTTTAATATCTTTAAATAAGAACAATATTTTACAGAGTAAGGGTGACAAAGGAGCACACAGTCCACTGGCTTATAGACCTACCTCCTCCTACTAACCTAGATTCAGAGTCATAATGTAGATGCATTATCACTCGGAACGGAAGAGTTTACTGCCGAGTGATGAGAGAAAATTCATGTGAGAATTTGCCATATCCCCAACTCTTGGCAGGCAATTGGCAATCAAAGTGCCAGACTTCTTGAACTTTTGATGACGCTACCTGTAGCAAATTTGGGAACTTTACAGTAGGCTTATATAGGACTTTTAGTCTGCTATCTGTTCGACGTTATAAAATGTTGATTTCTTGATGTTTAGCATTTCCAATAGTTGTCTCTCACAATACCCATAGGATGGAATGTTAACATTTATTGCAAAGTTCATTGTTGGACATGGGCATGGGCGTCTCACATTAGGAAGATTTGCCTTAGGCTGTCACCACACCAATCGATCGATCGTCGATCAGTGGCATCGATCGATGTTGGAATGGATTAGTCATCGTCGATAGGTAGTTTCTACCACACCGATCGATAGTAGAATGAATTAGGAATGAATTATTAGCTGCTTGATTATTCGAGAACCCTCCCCACTCCAGCAACCGCTCCCTATCGTCCTCTTCTGAATATATTTTGAAAGATAATGATGATGAGCCCACAACCATATTGATTAATTGACGATCGACGTTGATCAATGATTGACCAACGTTTTATCGACCAGTATCCTTCGATCAGCTAAAGCTACCAAACCAATAGATCGACATCCATCGACGTCGATCAATGGCGTCTATCGACGATCGATTGATTGTTGTGGTAACACCCTTAATCGCCACTCTTGGTAACGAATTGGCGATCGCAGTACCAGATGTCTCGCTTTTTGACGCTGCTGACAGTCTATGGTAAAATAATTTATATTCTAGTTTTGTAGATGCGAGACAGTTATACCGTTATCTATCTATAGGTCCATTTATGGGTTTTTCATAGTCGCCACTATCAGCCATAGCCATACCCACAGGACAAGAGGCGATGAGAGATTCTCTTAGACCGACATCACAAGGCAAATTAAAACACTTTCGTTATTTGAAAAAATAATAATACAGATTAAATTACGTTCATTTTCTAAATTATGCAGTATGTTACCTCAGCTTGTACATTGTTTAAGTAACCACAATTTTGTAATAACGTTTTTATAGCGTCCAAGAGCTCTTTATCTGATATTGTTTTAGATGCATTCATTTTGAATGAAATATTAGTATCTTTTTAAATTTCTTCTCTTTATTAATAAATGAGATCTTAGATTTTTTATCGTTTTGGATTATTATTGACACGGTGAGACATTAATTTGAAATGCTGTATTTGACAAGTTCAAGTCAGTACTAAACGAAGTGATTATGTACTCTTTGGTCAGTAAAATATTTAAGAATAAAAATATTTATATATATCCTCAATATTTAGAAAGCAAGTGAATAAAACTATTTAATATATATAATTTTCATTGAGTTTTTATCATAGACTTAGAATATAAAAATTAAAATGAAATTTTTATATTTTGTAATTATGTTATTGAAATGATTCTATATTTTAAACAATGTAAAACATAAATTTAACCATAGGTAAACGCGTCATGGTAGTGAATAGCTGTTACCCGCGATTTCGCTCGCGTGGAATTTATTGCGATTGGATTTCATGGGTTTTAATTTTTTTGTGCGGAACTCTAATACTTTCACAAAAATAAAAGTAGCCTAAATTAATCCTTTTAATATCAGCTGTGTGCCAGTGATAGTCCCATCCAAATCGGTTCACAGGTTTTTGAGTGATGTGTGTTCAGACAGACGTCATGTTAAAGTTTTATTATAGTATTATACGTCCTGGGAATTGACCTGTGAAATGTGCAATTATTAGGATTATTTCACTTATTAACACGCCAGCCACTCACAAAACAATTAACCATTTTTGAAGACATTTATTGTATTTATTGAAAATAACCACGATTAAATTTATAAAATCCAAAATATGGAGAAGCTCATCCGTGCGTGCCGACTTGTGACGACCTGTTCAAAATCAGTCACAGAATCATGAGTTTTGCTATGTTTTTCTATCTAGCTATATTGCAATAAGGAATTTTCTTCTCTCTTGCACGCTATGGCCGTCTAGCCGTCTACCACTGTTCTACTCGTATGTTAATGATTGTGGTCGTGTTTATTTTAACTAATTTCAAGCTCCTCATATCACAAATGCTTGTAGCAGCAACGTTCATATGGCTGCAACGTGAATTTGAAGATCAGGTTAAGCAAACACAACTTTGAAGTCATAAAAAAAGAAGATTAAAACCTAAAGTTGTATAAACATAGAGTGACAAGTGCACGGCAGCAACACGCAGCGTTTTCAGGATAAATTTCCGCCGTTCTCTAGATAGTGCTATTTCGACGAATGTTTAATGAAAAAAAGTTTCGATCAAAAGTTAGTATTTAAAAAATATCGTACTCCTTGGATATAACAATTTTCAGATTACACTTTGATAAGAATAGAAGAGGTATTAGTTTTATACTTTAAATAGTCACGCCGTTTTTACACTGTTCCTTTCTGTTTTGTGCGAATGGGAAAAATACATATCTCAACATTAAAGCTCAGTTCAGGCTATGCTATACTATATTATATAGAATATAGCATCGTCAGTCCATCGTCATCGCCTCCTGCTACATCCCTAGTGGAACCCCCCCCCCTCAAAAAAGATTTTGAGGCAACTCAATCATTATGTTTGGAGATTTTAACACCAAGCATACTGAATGGACCTGCCGTACTACTTCTCATAGCGGCAAGAAACTGCTTGATATCACGCAGTCTCTTGACCTTACCGTCCACAGTCCCCTCGGTGTCACTCACTATCCCGACAACACCAACCACGCTCCCGACTTTATATAGCACAACAATATCGCTCTGCATTAATTTTTAAGGACTATTATTGGATTGCTTGCGCATGGAGCATTATGTTACACTATATAGCAGGATAATATAGTCTATATACGTGACTTAATGTTGATTTCATTAATATTAATAATTAACGAGATATTGGTTGAGTCTAGATGGAGTGACGACCTTGTAAGATATGCAGGAAGTAGATAGATGCAGGTGGTTCAGAACCGTGCTTTGTGGCATTCTTTGGGGGAGGCCTATCTTTAGCAATGGACTTGTGAAGGGCTGTGATGATGATGATGACGATTATGATGATGTTGATGATGATTAACGATTGTATAAAATCAACTTGGGTACATAATGGTATTTTTTTTAAAGGTGGTTAGATAAAAAAAATTATGTTTTACAAACTAAACTTTTATTTCCCACACCGAAGAAACAGGATAATATTTCGTTTATTTCATTCATATCCTAAATCTCATATTATATCTTAAAATATTACTAAGACCTATGCCTTTAAGTGAAATTTTATTACCATTATACTATTTATAAACAAATGCTGATGCAGAATAACGTTAAAAATATAATCTTTCCAATTCTTCAAGTTGTTATAATGTTAGCAATTTTCATCCCAGCGGAAATGAACAAAAGTTAAATTATCAGCACACGAAGTAGCAACATCTCGGAAAAGTGGCGTTGGAATCAATAAAACATTTTGATACACTTGGGAGTATCTATCAGGTATGGAACAATATACAAACTGTATATTGTTGTTTGTTTACTTCTTAGAATAGTAGTGTCCATTGAACCAAAGTAGAGGGTTGCCAATAATAATTTTAGATTGTACATAGTGCAATTGAAAAGTTCGATGAATGTCTCATAAATTGCAAATCACCCTAGTTATATGCATCCCCCTATAGCTAAGTCATCAAAGTGAAGCGATTTTAAAATTATTTTCTGAGACTAGACTTTATAGATGTACTATGTCTTGTAAGTGAGAATTGACTGTCGTTCCATATCCTAATCACTTGGAGCTATATATATATATATATATTAAGTACATACAAAAGTACTTACTCTGTGTAAGTGACCGTAGTGCACCCCGTTGTCTGGCAGATGTGCTTCTGGCGACCAAAAATAAAATCCATTATCTCACAAATATAGGATTTTGCTCTATTTTCCCACTTCACAGGCACTGATAAAAGGCAGAATCGTAACTCGTTTGAGAGTATCAGATCTTTGTTCGACAGTCCTTTGCCCAGCGTGCTTAGTATGGAGAAAGCCATAGAATATTATAATACATATTCTATGAAGAAAGCTCTCGAAACATTTATTCCAATTTAATGTCTTAGTAGCGGTGTGGCTATGTGTTTGGTTGCGGCGCTTTGGCCCGCGGGATCTATGCCAGAATATTTTTTTTTGCTTTTCATTTAATTAGATTATGCATGCGAGCGTGGTGCGTGCACGTGCGCATGTATGTATGTCAGTCTGTGTGTGAGACAATAAGATATTTTAGTCTTACACACAGATAGAGCTGCGTGTATGTCTAATAATTGTACTATTCACCACGTTTATTTCCAGAACATTTCCTGGACTATAAGTTTAAATATCAATAATCTTTCCTTCGTTTTATACCATAAGATTGGTGTAATATTTGACTGTATTTGGGATCAAATATTTAAAAAAGATTGAAACAGAAACAGAAGCTTTTTAATTCAACATAGATTATAAATAATACTTTTTGAAAATCACTCTTTTGTTTAATTACCACTGGTTCGAAAAAAAAACCTCTGTCCTGGGAAGAACCAGCAAGAAACCCAGCGGGACTCTTTTAAATAACAGCTTACAAGCATGTATGTTACACAATTAACAACACAACAAATTAGAAATAGCTTGGTGGCGATCACCTCATTCCCAGGGGTTATTATCATCCATAAAATCCTTAATATTATAATAATCCTTTTTATAGAAACTTAGTTTAATAAAGTTTTTGAACTTTGAGCAGGTCAAATTTTGTACATTTTCTGGGATTTTGTTGTAAAAGCGTATACCTACATCGCCCCAAGAATGAATTACTGACTCGGTGGAGTCGAGTAACTGGTACTACTAGCTTGTGTGTCACAGAATGAATATCACTTATTTTTGTAAAACTACTTTTATTTTTGTGTAGGTACATTACATTTTCATAAATGTATTGAGAGGCCAAAGTTAATATATTTATTTCCTTAAATTTTTGTCGCAGCGACTCTTTAGGCTTCAAATCATAAATTAACCAACTAATTACTAATTATGTTGTTCCACAAAAATTTTGAGTTATGTAGAAATCATAGACTGAGCGAGTGTTTTGAATTACCTTACGAACTTATGGCTTTAGAAACGAATTAAAACCTTTATTTTAATTTATAAATATATTGAGTTATAATATATAATTGTTAATGTTCTTTTCAATAAATGTTACTTGTATTTATAATATGATCAACGCATTAAATATTGCAAGAAAACAGTAATTGTTATCCATTAAATGAACAAACCTCTCTTTAATTAAAATTAAAATTATATAAATTAAAAAAAAAACTCGTTATTAACAATATTCTGCAATTATTCTGTGGAGTATCGCAATTATAGTGACATTGTTTCTTTAATTTAAAATCGATTACTTTCACTGTTACTTCCTGTACTGTTCTTATTTTTACGTGGTAGAATGCAGCTGTATTATGGTTGTAGCACGAATGGGTCGACTCATCGGGGTAAGGACCGTGCTCTCACAGAATATCAGCGTAAAATAGCAGCTCAACGCTGCTGTGTTTCGTATTGCTACGTGCGGGGTGAGTAAAACTGCCGATTAGGAAGAAAAAATGATGTATTTTTCCATACACACAGCAAGTTTATAATTACGTCGTCCAAAAATCGCTAAGTTTTTTTTTGTTGAGGTTTCTAATAATAGTCGTAGGTCAAATTTCGTAGTCACTTCCCGGAGTAGAGTTCACTTTTGCGTTCCCGAAATAATTAATTTTCCTCTCCACGGCGCACGCTTTTATACTCAATAAAATGAATAAAGAACTTTTTAGACCAATCAGTGTCATTCCACTCTTTCTAACGGAAGGTACTAGAATACTCGCGATAGCATTACGATAATAATATCCAAAGTAGATAAGGCTATATGCACGTAGACATAAGGTTGCTTTTTGCTTGCATTAATAGTCTTAGCGTTATCTATTTTATGGCTACATACTTTATTACTTTAGAAAAGCCATTGATCCTTATCGTCGGGAACATTTACATGCAATGTGACGCAATCATATCACTGTCATAACACTACCCCCTCCTAGATATGATGGTCCCGATCATCACTCGTGCCGTGATACCGTCCCAGTCGAATAATGTGTATCACCTTCCGTTTTCCGTCCGCCCTTTCTTGATGCGGTATGTGTCGTCATGAATCCCTTTAACCACCTTGTGAGGCCCTTCCCATCTAGCTTGCAACCTCGACCTTTTACCCTTTTTCCTGAGAGGTTTATGCAACGTAGACGTTCTATCATGACGAACCTTCACCCTCTCACTAGTCGGCTGTTATGTTTTTCAAACAATTTACTGAGACTCGTCTTTCATGCTGTCGTGGGCTTTTCCATCCCTATGCTGTTCCTTTTTCAGAATTGAAACATTACCACTTCTTAACTTTCAATGGTACTGTTACTATTACAGAACTCTCCAACCCTGGTACCAGTGCAATGTCCCTTGAACAGAGTAACTTTATCAGGGCTGGATGGATAGATAGATTCCTTGACCAATCCAGTCCTAAGATGCAGTCCTCGTTGATACTGGCAATCAGTACACGGTTATAGTACGTCCCAATCTAAATTTCAACATCCGTGTTGCCAAATACTGGCACCAATTGGCCAGTAACTGTTCGTAGCTCAAACTTGATTGCTACTTCCACGATATAGTCCACTTTAGAAGTTCTGGTCTTACAATCGTCTGCGATGCTCCAGTGTCAATTACATATCGGCATGCTATCTCGTTTGAAGTGCCCTATTTAGTAATTTGGTTTCCATTGCTTGCTTGTGAGACCATAATGGTAGAGGCTTTCGTTTTTCCATCAAATGTATGCCATTCCTCAACTTGAATCCTGGAGTTTGTGTACCTCTTTCTCTTTTTGTTGGGGCAATCGAGCCTGATGTGCCCATTTTTACCGCATGCGTAGCATGTCGGACCATAACGGGGTTTCCTTTCTTCCGTTACCTATTCCTTTGGTAAAATATCGCGTTAAGTTGCACAGTTTCCACCTCCAACGCATGTGCCAGTGCACTTTTTAAAGATTGATGGTGGCTTAATCGTACAGCTGCTCACAAGTCCGTGTCCTGAATGCCGTCCACAAAAGTCTGAAGAAGAATCACCTCGATAATAGATGGCGCTGACACATAGGCGCGACGAACCAGCCTCTCTATCCCCTCAGCCCACTGTTGGAGTGTTTCCGTAGGCGCTTGAATACGTTTTCGTAGCCGAGCTCTATAAACGTGCTCCATATGCTTGTCGCTGCACCGTGTCTCTAGGGCTTCCAACAGAACACTTGAAGATCCTCCTTCTATAGACAGCCGTTCAAGAATAAGCTGGGCATCACCTCTCAGTACTAAGGCTAATGTCATAAATGCTTGCTCCTCACTCCAGCCACTGCCCTTGCAAAGGATGTCAAACTGATACTTGTAAGCAGCCCATAGTGATGTCCCGTCAAATTGTAGCAAATCAAATTTACCCCATCTTGGCGCTGATTTTCAATTTTTGAAAATCCCCAGATTGTGCCTGCGGGCGGCAGTACTAACATAATTATTCATATCTATGTCTAGATGTGTTATCAATCATTATTTTTAGAAAAAATATACAAATAAAAAAAGTATTTTTATTTTTTATATGTATGTATAAATTAATCTACATATTATGTAATGGCTCCATCTGTAGCCTTCATTAAGTACTGAATAATGCATAGTTGCTCAGTTTATTATTCGTGTAATATATAGATGTACAAATGTGCTCATTAATGCATGGGTTGGATTGTATTTAAAAAATCACCCAAAGATGATGCAGGCAATAGATATATATGTACATATAAATATTTACAACTTTGTAATGGTCTATCAATCATAATATTTGCTATACTATACTGTATGGTTGGGGATTCCAGTATTATGACGAGTGTTCATCAAAAATGGTTTTATCTGTGAACTGTATTTTAATTTAGTATTGTCATCTGTAGGTCTTTCCCAATATTAAGAAACATCGTAATAAACATAAATATAACTTAGAATCAGTGGTTCTAAAGTAAATATCTCCAGAAGTTAAAAGGATTGTATATATTATATATTGGATGTAGTCTTTAGAGAAAAATTGACTTACGATTACATAAAGCTTTTTCTTCTAAATAAGGCGAAGCTTTTGATCATTTATATATTTTTGACATATATATATTCTTTTAGAACGAAAATTGTTATATAATTCAAGTACTGAAAAATATTTTTGGAACGAAGTTCCTTATCGGACGGTACGAATTTGGCGGATGGGATCTAGGCGAGAGACAGTGTAAGATTTTTCCGTCACGACCCCTTCTACCATTATTTTCATTAGTGAAAGGAGTGTAATTTTAGAAGCGAACCATTATAACTCGTAACATTTGATCAGGTAGACCATGATTTTCTTCATATATGATATCTTCAACGTAACCTATAGCTCCATTTACTAATCCATTCTCTATCCATAAATTAGAGCGTTACATAACTTTACATCCAATCGATAAAACTATGAATGGTTCAAGTCCACCTGATGAATCTGCATTAGCTAATTGTGCCTTAGAACAATTATGAATAGCTGGAATGTAAGCAACTGGCTGATGTTAATCTTTTTATTTTTGATGATTAAATTCTTTCAAATTTTTATTAGTTTAAAATAACCGAATAATATCGTTACAAAATTGGACCTACTTATGCAATAAGGAACCAACCCACACAATGATAGTTTTGAGAAAATAAGGTTTTAAATAAAATCGTGTAAAGAAAACGAACTATTTATCATAATAACTCTGAACTTTGCAGTGTGCTGAATGAAGCCGTCTTATATGTGTTTATTTAAAAAGTTTCGTCAGTTCTGAAAAAAAGTGTTTTTTTTTTTATTTAAAAATATAAGTGGTTCCTTTCTGCAAAAAAGTGCATTTTTGGTTCCTTTCAGTATTTAGTGATTTTAAGGAACTTCTTCAACTTCTTCTTCAAGCTCGAAATATATATGGCCTGAAAAGCCTTCCAGGTCCTCAATTTGGTCATCTCCGACAAGATTAACATAAAATTCGTGGGCGTCTTGAGGATTAAGGTCCTTTAACTTTGCGTCAGAAATGGTTTTTCCATTCGGCCAAAGAGGTTTCATCACCTCCTTAGATATCTCAAAACTTGTCCTGCTTCGAAGACTCTTTTTTATGTTGATCTATTTAAAATCTTCAGCGAAGCTGCTTCTCATTATATGTTTATGTTGTTATTAAATGAATTAATTTTTCCATAGCATTATTTCTTTATGAAACCTTTTTTCCGACGACGGTCTTTTTTCTATTTGTTGTGGTTTTTTTTTTCTAATATTGAGGTAGATAAAAAATATGAAGTTTTCATTCTGTGTACTTTTAAGGGATTGTTTCTTTTGCAATTTTTCATTATTTGAATATAATCATTGGGTGTGTAAACTCTGTTTTGCCTTTTCAAAAACCATTAGATTTTCGCAAAGTCAGAATCATTAGGTAGAAAGCTATGTCCTGATTCAAGAAATCGAATGTTGATTTCTTCTATGGATGTTCATTTAATGCAGCTTTTAACATTAAAACTAGTTTTATGTTGCGGTTCTGCCCGCCACAAGAGTCGCACCATAAGATTAAGCGCTTCACGTTGTTTCCTATCCTTTGTAAAATATGCTGTATAAGACAGGAGCCTACTTATTGTGCCCGCGCCCAGCCTCGCCTTCTACCCACACATTGCAATGAAATTAATTTTACTGCCAGTATGGGTGCCTAAAATTATGTTTGTAGGTATGCGAGGCAACGGCAGGGTCTTTTGGAGGTCAAAGGTAAGTGTCTCTACCATAGGGTCTTCCGAGGCAAGCTTCATGTCATTTTTAAGTTGATCTTGTAGAAGAGCTGCTTTTTCATGGTGCGCCTTTTCGTTTTCTTCGATTTCCAATTTTTCTTCTTCGGTCGCAAAAAGCTTTTTATTTTCAAAAAAGTCGCACTTATTACAGGTATCTTTTTTCAAGGGAGCAGTACGCAAATTAAATTTTGTGAAAAAAATACGGTTTACTTTCGAACGAGAAAGTATCTTAAAACCTGACTTTTCTGCTTCTTCACAGTAAAGATCGTATATTTTGGATAATGTTATATCTGGTCTTAAGTACTTTGCACCTTTGCATTTCTTACGTCCATAATGAGAAATGTAAGTTGGCAACTTTTTTATCAACTCAATCACAAATTGTACACTTTCAGGAGAGGATTTATTGTGTCCAGCATCTCTTCTGTCAGTTATTTCGTTTGTAGAACGCATTTTTTGAAGCGATGTGTTTATTATCTTCGTCGAAGTTTGTAAAGTCTTGACGAACATGTCCCTGCAAACAGATACACCTCTCTAAAATAAGTCTTCTTTCTGTTAACATTTGCTTTTTTATTTCACCATAAAAATGTGCCTCTGAATTATTACACATACCTTCATTGTTATTGTTAGTGTCAAGTGGGCGTGGAGTAAGTATATTCCCCATATGGAGGGGAATCTATACTTTTTTCGGCCGTTGTCTCAGTAAGTACATCATGATTTATTATCATTGATGTCGCAGCTAATAGGGGTTCTTTAGAATAGTAGTAGTTAGTTAGTTAGTAGCTCCTTCACCTTTTAAGTTATCAGGCATAGTGACAATAGCTTTAATATTAATGGGTGAATTTGAGGCAGGTGTATAAGAAAAACATGCAATAACATTTGAAAACTGTTTATTTCTGGTTTTCTCTTTTAATTTAGTGGACAGAGCAACCACACGCTGGCTAGGTTGACAGAAAATGGAAAAAGTTACCAGAGAAAATCAATACAAAAATCATACTAAATGTTACACTTTAATGTTGCCATACAAAATAATAATTTAGTAATAAATTTTAGATTATTTTATATGTTTAGTTTGTACTGAAGAGCAGGTAAGTTTAATAAATTAAATTATTTCAAATACAGTAAAAATTCCGTAATATTTTTTTATAAGTCTCACATAATCAAACGTTTTTAAATTCAATTTCTTGATATTTCTATTTTATCAAAAAAAAACACGTTATTAGTTTCTACCTAGTTGCAGACGCAATTAATTAAAATAGAGCCATGTGCTATGGTGCTGCACAAAAAACACATCTAACGTTTAGTTTGTTTTGCAAACTAAAACCATGCGACATGATTCCTTTAAAATAATCAAAGCTTATTTTGCAAACCAGAACCACGCGACTTGGTCCCTTTAAAAGACTCTAAGTTTATTTTGCAAACTAGAACCATGCCACGTGGATCTTTTAACAAAAACAAAGAATTGTGAATTCGAATTTTTACTACGTAACCATGGAACATGGATCGCTTTTGGTTAATAATAAACTGTAGTTTTAGAGTTGGTTCCTTAAGTAGGTAGTGATAACTCGAGAAATAATTGCCATATCACTTTGATCTTTATAGACATGATAAAGGGTTTTGAAGCATCCTACGTACTTAGTTCAAATTTGGTAGGTTTGTGGGTAGGTTCCTTATTGCATAAGTAGGTCAAATTTATTCCTTTTTAAGAAAAAGTTTAAATATTTCTTGTCATTAGTTTCTCATAATCCTGAAGTGTACACTCACCATTATTTATACGATGAAATATATCTCGAAATGTTTGTTGAGATTAATTTTGTCGAAAAGACGATGATAAAAAAAAACATGCGTGAGTGTTGAGGAACACTTGGTTGGAACGAAGTAGTAGCTTTCTTTGTATTTAAATTAATAAATAAATGATCTGATTAATTCGTCACTAAACCACAACGTACACTAGAATAAAAAAAACGTCGCATATATTAATACGTTTCGTTGGAGCAACGAGAAGGCATCCGATTCAGCCTCATATTTACCGAACAGTTGTCAAACATATTTTATTACAAAAAAATAATAACATTAGGTGGTAAGATTTCTATTCTGCCTAGGGTTCCGTCTACGTAGGTTTAACCTATTTTTTTTTCACTACTGTGTTTTATTTACAGACTGTGAGGCAATCCACTTTTATCCTCAAAGGTAATAATGCATCTGTAGCCCTCTTTGTGTGAAGTTTGCTGTAGGTGTCCATGGAGTACAGTAGCCACTAGCCATCAAGACTGTTAGTTTGTTTGTCACTTCAGTTATATAAAAACAACTAAATAAATGAGTGATACATTAATGACATGATTATATCTAACAATCTTATATTTGTACTAAGACTTCTAATCTATAACAAATTCTGGGTTGAAACTAAATAACAACGGATAGTTTACAAAAGGGATAAGACGTGACGTTGTTTTGCACATAAATTAAAGTAATTTTTCTTGACTACCTTACCTTAACTAAGCCAAACGTATAGTTTTTTTTAACAATCTCAAAAAATCATCTTTAACGTTTAATTTTGTTTAACATCAAAATGAAAATAAAACTAACAGATCTGTAATTGGTAAGATATCTCTGTTTTATTTGCTTCATTTCTTCTTGAATAAAATCGAGATTCTTTATCATTGACAAATTACCTTTACCTTTGAAAATTATGCCTCTGGGTGTTTTTCATTTTAGACCAAGAAAATAATTTTTAATTTTCTAGTTATTTGAGAAGGCCAAACAGTTTTTATGAAAATTTAAAATTTTTGGAACTATTGTTCCAGGTTCAAAAGCGTTATTTATTTAATACTAAGCTCGCTACAATAAATCTTTTACAATTTTCATAATTATAATTCTGAATTTTAATATAACTGATACTTTTAAATTTATTAAATCATTCATTCATTATAACCTTTTAAAATTCTACTCCCGAACATATGCTTTCTCCATAGATTGCCTCATTTTCTCACTTAAACTCTTCATTATTTGAACCTTTTCTTCGAATATAGGGAAGCAGGTAAGGTATTTCGATTGAAATTCCTCGTGGGTTAACATTAAAAAAATAATAATATATTATACGTTTACAGAAAACATTTTTCGAGTTTCATTTTAATTTCAAGCCTAATAAAATACAATAATTTAATGATGATATTTCTCTAACGACTTCTAGGATAATCTGAGTATGAATTATGGTATCTCCTCTTCGCTCCTGCACATCACCGGATTTCATCTATTAAAAAATATGTATTTTTGATCAATTTTTAAAGTGTCGTCAGTTTGATTTTTTTCTTGAAAAAATTTTGCCTTAATGTCAGGAGACATTTTTTTTGGTATATTCCTTCATTTGATGAACAAAACAATATCGACGAAAAGAAAGTGTTATAATATGAAGGTGATTTGATTAGCTATTTAAATGATCCGGACGTCAATCAGAGCTAGGTAAAATGTCTCTCCAGCACCTTAAAAACGACAGAGGGCCGGTTGGGCATACATAAATAGAATTGAATTTTTATACTTTTGTTGTTCTTCGTCGATGTTTTCTGATTTTTAAAAGTTATTCCCTAGTTACGATTTTCTCCTATATCAAGGAGGCGGTTTACATACATAAATTCCGCAATAGCATACATCTAGTTGGAATGACATATAACATCTAGTTCCATGCGGGATACGAACCCGCGGCTCGCAGCGCCGCAAATAGCATATGCTGTAAAAATATTAGAGTCCACACATGTGTTGAAAAACAGCTAGATTAGCTTATTTTAGTTATTTCCATAGCATATCACCGTTTAGAATCTTACTATGGTGTAATGCAACTGATATTGAAATCAAAATCTTTGTTATGCGGTTGAGAGCCGTAAGAGCAATTTATAATCTAAGTCCGAAAGTCTCTTAGAAAAAAAATTAAGAAATAATTATGTTAACTTTGGCCTTTCAGTATATGTACATAAAACAAAAATAGTTTTATTGAAAACAGTGATGTACATTTTGTAAATACTAAAAAAACACACAAGCTATAGTTATACCAGTTCGATTATATTTCCAAACTGTTAATTTTTAATATAGAAATAGTGAGTGCCGAGAGATAATATGTGTAACTGCACCTAGATTCGGGTCTTGTTGAGTACCCAACTGACACAAAAGGCAGGTAAAGTAAGGGCTTGCAAACTTCACATAGCGGGGCGCAGAATTATCCTTTCAAGGTAATGAACCTGAATGGAATTGGTGGAATACTCATGTGTCATATTTACTTATAACCTTTATTAACATAATAAAGGTTATAAGTAAATAACCTTATTATGTTAATAAAGGCCAGCCCTAAACGAGGTAACTGTAACATGAGAGGCCGCCAAAGTGTCTACGCACGTGGTATCCCACTCTAGGCAAAAATAATATTATATACTTCTCATGTCATTTATATATTCGAATTAAATTGAAGTATCTTTCTGTAATATCGAAATGACTGCTTTTTTCGAGATGAGGGGGTTAATTACATACCACAAAGACATGAATAACCATTTGTTAAATTTTTGTCAGATAGTTTGTCTGTCTGTCCAGGCTAACCTTCGTAATGGATGAACCGATTGTGATGAAACTTCACGAACAGATAGAGAGCAATGCCAGGACTGATCTTAGCTAGATTTTTTATTCCGAACACTTGGAGAATTTCTGATTTGGAAAAATTGATAAAATAAATGGTTATTCATGATTAATATGATAAATTTATGATAAATTTCAAATACGTCGTTATCCTAATAATTACTGTAAAATAGGTTTCGTAGAGGTTCTACGTAGTAGAGCTGTAATTAAAACTAAGCAATATCACCATGAATAATTTTAGTTTAATAAAAATCGAAATTGTTGCAGAAAACACACACACATATCCCGGAAAATTGTTTAGAATAATCATAATGCACCGACCACCCGAGTTTTCCCGAGAGTTACCGAGGGAAATTTACAAACTTGGAACGTTGGAAGCCGGAGCGCAAGCAGTTTACTGCCGAGCCTCGCTACGGGAGGACATACCTACTATAAATCGGTGCGAAGCAAACCTTTCGTGTTTGTTCAGTGACAGTGATGTTATGAATAAGTGTTGCTTAAAACTTCCAATTATCGAACTGTTCTTGAGGACATGAATATTTGGTTTCCCACAAAAAGTATCAAGCAGGTCAGTGCAACATTTTTTATTACAAAGTTTGAAGTTATTTTTATATTTATTGTGGATAAAAATTAAACTTCAACGGATTGGCAAATAATAAAAGCTTAAAAAGTGAGTGCTATTAGCACTACATATATAGTGTATATATGAATTAAAGCCCCGACTTCAAAAACTTAGTTACGTGGTAGTTAATTTATTCTTTAAAAATTCTTTGAATTTGCCTTTTATTTTTTTAAATATCTTTTTTTAAAGTGATATATGGAATATAAAAAGCACAAGGTTACAATTGTCGACAAATTTCGTCTAAATAGTTTTAGAAAAAGTGCTTCATATTCATTATCATATTTTCCCACCCTTAGAGGTGGAATTTTGTTCTCAAAACTTATATGAGACTACCACTTATGTATAACCTTCAAAATGAAAAAAAATATTTACTCAGCTTAAAATCGAAAAAATTATCGCGGAACATGTCTACAAAAAAAATACGTCAAATTAGGAACTTTAAAGTTTTCCTTTTTAAAGTCAACTAAATACAAAATGTTTTTGATATCGTTTTAGAAATTTTATTTCATTTATTTCAAGGTTTGAAAGAATGTAATGGAACTGATCTAAGAACTTACATTAATAATCTTGTTAAACTTACGTGATTTGCAAATAAATTATGAATTATGAAGCCATTTTTGTGCTAGAGAAAAAAATTCCGCTCGAGTTTTTGTAATATTATTTGTTGCTCGAAATGTTTTGGGTATTAAAAAAGAAATTGGTATTAAAGAGGCTGTTTTTATGTTTATTTAATTTACGAATTTATGTAAATCAATGTAAGCATTTTTAAATCTAATTTTATGATTTAGGTCTATAAAGTAAGAATGATCTAATTACGACTGAACTATATTAATACTAAAGATGCGAGATAGCTATATTATTTACTCTCTGGAAATATTAATTTTGCAGATGCTGGTTTCAAATCCAAGCCAGAGCCAATATTTGAGCAAAAAATTAGAGACAGTATCACAAACACTGACACTGTGTCCTTGTTTTTAATCCTTAAGTGTTAAATCGGTCACAGATAGGCTAAGAGTAGAGTGTAATCTCCTATTATCTCCTAATAGCTTCCGACAGTATTCGAAATTGTCTCTGTGAAAGAAGTCTCCTGGGCAGGAAGACCAGATAATTTATATAACGTAGTTTTTAAAATAAATAAAGAAAGAAACATTACTCACCGCTACAAAACAAAACCAGACATGAACTAAACCAGGGATTACCATAAAAATAAATATTTGAATTGCAGCAACGTAAAGGACAACAATTTAGCATGTTATTCTGTTAGTACCATTAATAGCATCTACTTTTTATTTTTTAATTTTGAGGTGACGGCGCAAGAGAATCCATCAAGTCTCTTCATTAAGTCTGTTGGAGTCATAAAATGTGACTATGGGAATTGTCAGAAAAATCTTAAAGCTTTCAATAGAAAGTAGTAAACCATAGTAAGATCGTGCCAATGGTACTGCGATCGTCAATCCATCTTCCAAACGTGATGATTAAGGAAAATCCTCCTAACAACGGCAGAGACCCATCTCTGTCAGTGTACTTTCATGTATTGATGATGAAGAGTAAAAATTTTCATTGCTTGTGTTATGTCTAAAATTTGCGACTAGCGTAGCATATGTAATTTCGTATTCAGTTGTAATCTATCAAATCCATTGTTTCTTGAACAACAGCTGTGACAGCTAAAAGATGAAGCGGCTATTGTAAAAAAATATTTAGTTTCTTAAAATGTTTGTACCAGCTTGCAGAATATATACAGATCCTTCCTGGTAAGATATTGTCTATGTTTGTAAGACAGATTGAAAATCTCGATACCAGGCACTATGTATTTGAGACTTTCCCCAAATGCTGCTGTCTTTTATCACATTAGGTCTAGCCCGTATTCACTGCTGGATACATCATGATTATTTCAGTGTAAGTAGGATTTCCCGCAATCCCCACTCTTGGCAAGCGGATTGGTGTCTACTGTACAAGAAGCCTCCCACCTTTGACACTGCTCCCGTCACAGGCCTAGACATTTTACATGTGACATATAAGAGATGGTTACAATACCATCTATTGAAGACCGTGACAACAAAGAGATGCTTTCAAGTTTATCTTGTTAGAAAGCATCTGCCATTAGTATCTCGGCCGCAATGCAGATATACAAATTTATCTAAATGTAGGAACCCATAGTACAACTAAAACAAGTCAAACGCCAAAGTTTGAAAAAATAAATGTTTTTGCACACACGCGTGTATCCTTTCTCTATTGTAAAGCTTTTAACAGAAGTTGCCACTAGCGCAGGATGTAATACGGCGCTATAAAAGTTCTCATAAACAGAGAGGCATTTATTGCTTCCCGCCTTCCTCCTGTTTTGTAAAAACCAACATTAAATACTAGTTCTCATGTAGCTAGTAGGTTCCAAAAAGAATCTTTTAATAGATTTAGGTATTAATAAAAACCTCTTTAGCAATATTTTATTTATAAAATTTTATATATATTGGCTGCTATTGGAGAACCTTTCTTCTCCATTAGTCTTCAGCTCTTCGAGCTATTTTGCCGGCTCATTGCCACTTTAGCCTACTGATCTGCTGGCAATTCCGAACTGCCAATTTATCACGCAAACAAATTCCAAGCGTAGCTTTCTCCATCGCTCGCTGAGTGACTTTGAACTTCTTCATACAACCAGCAGTGAAGGACCACGTTTTGATTCTTTATGTCATCATTGCCAACACTGGTTGTACACTTTTGTTTGAAATGTTTGTGTCACAAACAATTGGGAAAATGCAACAATTTTCCCAAACACTGCCTCGCTGGGTTGCATTCGTCGGTTGACTTCTTGTTTGAATATAGGCCTCCATAGATTGCTTCACAGGGGGGGATTTTGTCATAGTTTCCACGCTTGGCAAGCGAGTTAGCAATCGCAGAATTGTAAAGTCTTAAAGATTTTATTTACTTAAATGTGGCGTTTATAAGACGCGTAAAGTAAATAAAAAATCTACGGAATTATTAGAACTACAGTTATAAAAAGATTTTTTTATAACTCTCAAATTAGTTGTGTTTTTTTTTTTTTTTTTTTTTTTTTATAGGATAGTGACAAACGACACACAGTCCACCTGATGGTAAGTGGTTGCTGTGACCCATAGACATCTACATCTATCTTCAATAAAGAATCAAAATGCAGATGCGTTGTCACCCGTGAGGACTAAGATGGAATGCCTCTTTTCCAGTAAAAAGGGTCTCCGGTTCTCTACACTCACCATACGAAACACAGCAGTGTTAAGCTGCTATTTACGCTGGTATTCTGTGAGAGCGTGGTCCTTCCCGGTCGAGCCGACCCATTCGTACTACAACCATACTACTATGTAATATAGCTGCAGCATGGCTCTACCACGTTAACGTGTAGTAGTCAAGCTATTAAAAAAATATTTTTTTAATAGAATAAGAATGATAGCAGAGCACACAGTACACCTAATGGTAAGTCGATGCTGTGACCGACAGACATCTACATCTATCCTCGATTAACCTTCCTACGTAGGACACTCAATAAGTTTTAAGATATACAAAAGAGACACTGACCTACAATTTTCCAGCATTGACGTCGACAAATGTCCGCTCCGCAAAAAAAAACTAGCCACCATTTTTTTGCCGACGTTGCGAGGTCTTTGCAGTTTTGTCGGTAACTGTCCTTCTGAGTAGACCCCTACCGATGATTGCCTCTTATTTTCCGGATCATATTGATAAATCCATATCTCGTCACCAGTAACGATTTCTGAAACACGCCTAGATGCCCCGTTTTCAAACGTAGACGCATTTCAGGGCACCAATCCATACGAGTCTGTTTTTCGCTTTCGGAGAGCAAACGAGGGAAACATCGACAACAAAGCTTCCTCACTCCAAGATGTTGATGTAGGATGGTATGAATGCTCCCCGAACAAATGCCTACAGTCTTTTCGATGTCCGTATATGTGATTCGTGGGTCTTCTCGTACCAACATTTCAGTAGTCCATACATTTTCTGCCGTTACTGCTGTTTGTGGGGCCCCGGTTCTTTGGTCAATTTTAAGATTAATTTTACCCCTTTTGAATTCAGCAAACCACCTAAAAATGGTTGCGCGTGATGGAGCTGAGTCCCCTAATGCTGATTGTAACCGTTGTAAACTTAATTGTTCGGTTAAACCAAATTTAAAATCATAATATATCATAGCGCGCAAATGTTCACGGTTAAGATCCATCGTTTTAAATGAAAAGCGCGGGAAGCGTTGCAGGAAAATTAATAGAACTTTGTTTTTTTTAATATTGAGCAATTGGCTTATGGAGTTCTATTTTTAAATAAATTTGCTTTTTAGAAACATATAACACGGGTGCGTTCCATTTTTAAATTTCGAGCATCTCAAAACTTATTGAGTGACCTACGTATACTCACTCCAAATTTTGTAACACTTCGCACACGGTCTCGTAGACCCTAAAGTTCATAGTACGGAATTCTGTTCTAATAATTTATTCAATGAAAACTGTGGTGAAATTATGTCTTTTGAAAACTAGAGCTTATATTTAGTAAATTAAATCCATGTAATTGTGCGTTTTCTATTTTTCCCATGGATATAAAATTATAATAGGCTATGATTGTCACATGGTTCAGCTTGCCTGCCTGTTATATTATAGTCACGTGATGGATTATTTTTCCAGTCAACATTTTTACGAAAACACAAAGGTGGGTTTCTAAGTATTGCCATGTCTCCGTTTTGTTTTTCCGAGGAGTAAAAAGCCTTTTTTTCTCCCTTATTATTCATTTGATTATACTGGATGATACGAGCCTTTCCAAGAATGCAAAATTTCAGTTCAAACATTAAGCCCATTTAACAAGGCGTAGGCGGGTTAGTAAGCATAGTGGCCCCATTCTCGCTCTTATATATTATATACTGCTTCTTTGTTCGACCAGCTTGAATGGATTTTCTGTCGATGACATTCGCCAAAACCTCATCCTATTTCAATTTTTAAACTTAGTAGGGACGACACTTAAAATAATTTAATAATGAGAATTAGTATTGTATTTAAAAAAAAACATAGACGCATTATTGGCCTATAGGGATAAGAAAAACTGTTTCATTGATAGTAAAATCTTCTTTCTTTATCAGAAATTAATATATTCCGTATTATGAGTGCGATATGATGGCGGTGAAAGAGAATCTATCACAAGATTTCATTTTGTGGGTGTTGTTAGGGGCGACTGTGGGATTTGCTAAAAACATCTGATGATTTTCGATAGATAACGGTAAAAATACCCAGATCCGCGACAGATACTGCGATCGTCAAACCTCTTACCAAATGTGACGATTAAGACAAATCCTCTCTACAATGGGAGAGCCAATGTGCAGCAGTTGACTTTAACGTGCCAATCAAACATATTAGCATTACACTTTTGTATATCCCATTTCATTATCACTGCTTTTTGTACAACTTTATGAATTATACTTGTCAAATATTTACCATTATGATAGTGGACCTTGGGTACGCATCCCAGAAGTAGACGATATTTTTACGAGAATAGATTTAGCAACTCCAGCTGAAACATTAACTTTATTTACGTGTTACAGATCTATTATTAACATACCGTACTTGAAATTGCACTTTTAACTTTTTATTGAACACTAAATGTTAATGTACTACGTATTTGGCAGGGAAGGAAACGTAGTAAGAAAACCTGCATGTTTGAAAAAAAATTATTTCGATGACGTGTAAAGTCCAAGAACATTACGGGTAGCTCGGCGCACCTTTCCTTACCCTAAAACCTTCTCAGAAATAAGGCAAGGTTTATGCCCAACAGAGACCTATACAGGCTTTAACTATCTAGCATGAAATAAAAATAAAATAAATTTCGATGAACGATTCAATTTTGTATACTCGTTCTTATTTAATAACGTATATTAACCCTATAAAGACACCATTCGTTTGTAAAAGCTTCAGAATCGATAACGCAGTGAAAAAAATCAAAGCGGCTAGAAATACGGCGTCATTTCCGACTTGCTGCACATTTATGTTCGCTCGCTGCGCTAAAGACTAAGCATAAAATTTTATGTGAGCGCTTTTAAGGAACACCCTAGTTAGAATGGTATCTAAATCCGTTTAGTGGTTTTCGATATCCAATCGATTTTATAAAGACATAGTAGCACTCAGCGTGTCGTTCAATTTAACGATCTGTGATGAATGAATATTAGGGTGTGTTTTAATCTTCACGAGTACAGTTTCAAACTTCTTTTTCTTTAATCAGCTCATAAGTGTTTACTGCTGGACATTGGACTCTCTTGTTGTAGGGAGGATTTGCCACCACTCCGCGATACTGTTCCTTTGCGATTGGTACTGCACCAGACGTCTTGAACATTTGACACTGCTCTCCGTTACCGGTCTGCCTACGTTGAGACAGACCTGGAGGTTCTGAACTCGTATGTTCTTTTTGTATGTATGTAACGCGATATCTTTGTCAATTGCAAGCCGATTTTAATGATTCTTTTCTTATTAAATAGGTTAATATTCAGGAGTGGTATGTAAAAGCAGACTTCAAAGACTTCTGAAGTAGGGGCTTTAATTATTCTATACTCATGTCTTAACACCGACTTCTGAAGCCGTAATGTGGAAATTATTTTATCCTTTTTAGTTATTTAAAGTCGGCTTTTACATTTTATACCGACATTTATTGGAAGTCATTAGAACTTTTGTTGTCTTTGCGACTGCCAGGGATGAAATGCGATAATTGATTTTTTTTACCAACAGAGCGAAAAGTTTTAAGCTAAAAAATTTAATTAAAAATTTGATTGTTTCTATATTGCCTTCCTAATTACGATGCCGATAAGTTTTCGTTACATTGAATAGTATAATTTTAAAAACTGATTTATTACATGTTCGACGGCCAGTTGAAATATTTTAATTGTTATTATTTTTATGTTAATATTTTAAATAGTTAGGTATACATGCCTAGGAATAAAATAAATTTCTTCATATGTATAAGCGTAGATGTTATGTGCACTAAGTGAGATATATTCCATAGTTGCCACGCTTGGCAGGCGGGTTTGAAACCGCAGGTTTTTTTAATTTTCTAGTTAACAACCACAAATTAAAAAAGACACTCTTGCTCAGCTCTTAGTTTATTCCCTATGTCGCCACTTCACGGTCCATTTAATAATTATGACGGAGTATTACCTAAATCTTTACAGCATCTTGGCAACGTAAAATAATCCCTCATGCTGTGTCATGTGAGATGCGATTATAGAAAATGTTAGAACGATTTCACAGCTTACGATAGACAGCAGTGTATTTCTCGTTTACTCCAGACATATACACCCAGACTGGCGACGGGGAGCTGATCAAGTGTGAGTCGTCTGGCAATTAATGCAAATTCCTCCCTATAACGAGAAAGGCCCATGTTCGGGAGTGGACTTTTATTTTCGACAAGCAGGCGCCAATTATAGTCCAAGTTTAAAAACTTTGTTAAACAAAGATTGTATAAAATGGTTATTATAATATTAAGGAATTTATGGAAAATTACCCTGGAAATCTGCTGATTGCTACCAAGCTATTTCTATATTTCTTATAGACTAAATGTACCTAAATTAAATAAAGCTGTAAACTTTCAATTAGTATTATTTGTAATTTATATTTAATTAAAAATTCTAAACATTTCTATGAGTGAAGATAATTTCTTGCTGCATACTTTTTTAAAACGATGGGTCTTTGTCTGTACTCAGATTTGGGACATTAATAAATTGTTCACAAACTTTTAAGTGTTGTTTATTATACATCAATCATTTGTAAAGAAACACTTTAATACAAAGTATGAACAAATGTGTTACTTCCGCAAAGAAGCACCATTTATGTACCGAACTTCGTCTACAACCCTAATTAGACCATACGAACTTATAATAGTTGTTGTTGCTTGTATCAAGATTAGATATCCATTTGGGAAACTTCTATTTATACATACAATGTACAAAATGCGTCGAGCTGGTTGGAGTAGGTTTTGCAATGGCGATATTGGATGTAAAACCTAAAAGTGAATGGTTTAGCCATAAAGTTATCAAATCGAACACAACGGACAGTACTAAAATAAAAAATGTTTTTGATATCCAAAAATGCACACCTCGAGCCCTCACTTTTACAAAGAAGAATCTTAAATCTACATGCATTTTACTACATTTTTATAATTATTATGACATAAATCAACTTTCGTTAATATCTCGTAACCGAAAACTAAATAAATTTCAAAATGGTAAGTGAAAATTTTTGGTAATATAGGTCAGTACATGTATTGCTTCAGTTATTTGTAAGCATGTCATCATGCATAACTTGAGACCATCTGAAGAAGCAGTAATAATTTAATTACATTTTATACCTACGTAATATCAACTAAATTTAAGAATAAATGAAAAAAATTAAGGAAAATAATTAAAAAATTAATATACTCTTTGGCTCAGTAGCAACCGCCACCGTTACAGTCTATCAAAAGTCCAATGCTAAACATAGGCCTCCCTCATAGATTGCTTCATAGTTGCCACGCTTATTAGGCAGGTTGGTAACCGCAGCTTTCATTCTTAGTTGTTATTAGGAAAACTTTGCTGCACATCTCACGGTTTATTTCCCTCTGTCGCCTTTTACACTGACCACTATTTTTGAGATCGTCATCATTCATTTGTTCAACCTAATTTTGATTCGCGTCATCTGTCGCAACACTGTTTACTATTTGTTTATGAGAATGAGTGTTTGTTTACATGTAAAACTGCTGGTTTTAATAGTAATCATTGGACCTTTTTTATAATAATACGTAATGCAAAACTTAATAAATCTTTAGGCTAATTTAACATTGTTTCCCTTTTTATTAATGTGGTTTTTTTCACGTCTTAGAGCAGTAAAATAATATTCGCGATTTAATGTAAACAGGTAGCTTGACCTTGAAAAGTAAATAGTAAAGTCCAACCAAGGTGAGTAAAAAAAAGAGAATACCTGCGGAGTTTCTTCATCAGTCTTCAGTTTTCTACGTTGTAGTACTATGTTACAGCTACACTATGGTTGTAGCAGGAATGGGTTGGCTTTACCGGGGAAACACTACGCTCTCACAGAATACAAGCGTAAAATAGCAGCTTAATGCTGCTATGTTTCTGTAAAAATGAAACACAATTAAATTTAAATCAAACACTTTTTTGGAATTTTTAAATACGACTTTGGGGTAGTTTGCCGCTATGTCAACCCCTTCAGAAATGTCTGCCATTTTTTTATTCTTTATCAACTTAGCTGACGGATAGTCATTATTATTATTTCAAGCAAACACTTTTTTGGGCGAATTTTTTTGACTTACCTGTATGCGCAGTACCAGGTGTACCCAGGTAGGCCAGGCAAACTGTCATGTGCCTACTTATTGAATGGACTGATACTTTTCAACAAAGTTTCATGATGCATCAAAAACTTCCCATTATTTCCCTCAATTATCACGATAAAAGTATTGTAATAACTACGATAGGTCGAAGACCTGACGCCCTGAAATAAAGCGTAAAACCTAGCATAGTCCGTCCCGGCTTTACCTAGATAGGATCTATTAATCTAACAATTTTTAGTTTTAAAAAAAAATCTTCTAGGTGTTTCGGATAAAATATATTTTAGGTTCATCATTTAAGCATTGCCCTCTATCTATTCCGAAGATAGCCTGGACAGATATACAGACAGAAAAATATATTAAAAATGGTTATTTATATCTTAATAGCATGTTAAGAACTCCCGAGCTTAATAAAAGCCAGTTATTTCAATATTACAGAGAGATAATTTAATTTCATTTTTATGTATGTACATGTATTGATTGTGGGGAGAAAATAAATTATTATTATAAAGTATTCTCATTTGGTTGGGCTGAATAAATATATAAAAGAAATATAGTAAATAAAATACATAAATATATATGTATTTATTATTATTATTATTATGATAGGAATCCCCTGCATCGGAATAGATCGTAATGTTTCTATTTAATATTTACTTCTGTTACGCAATATATTCTAAGTCATAACTAATGTAATATAAAAAAGTTATATAAGGCTTTGCCTCACGATTAGTTCTAACCTTATTTCCGAGTCAAGAAAAGTGAAAATGAGGTAATTATTCCTGCCATTTAATAAAAAGTAGGACAAGTTAAGTGATCAGCAAACGGAAAATGTATAAAAAATATTTTTTTCAAATACATTAGTAAGGCTTCGTTCAGTTTTCTTGTAAGGATAGTAGGTTGATGAATTACTAGTGCTAAAATGGTTTGTAGTAAATTAAACTCAATTGTGATGGTGACAGAATAAAACAAACCCTTGTCGCATTTCATCGGTAGCTGTGGTAAGAAATTGCAATGAAAAATGACTGGAAGATCATGGTCACTAATAAATGCCCTGATAATCATACCGCATATAGTGCACGCACGCACATGTATAGTGCGAAAATCTACCTGCTGAGCGTACTGAATCTAAATTATCCCTTTATGTAAGATTATGAACACTACATATCTGTTTACGGGCTCAGGCTAAAAAGACAATAATTAAATTTGCATCTTCATTTATTATAAAAAACAATACGTACTAGAAAAATGAATTGTATTTGATGTCAATGATTTCCAATTCACTTCGTATATTAGTACCACCTAATATACAATATGTAACAAAAACCCTGTGGTTCAATATAACATTTAAAAAAATTGGTCGAGTTTAAAAAAAAAGTTATTTATATAGGTTTGAATACTGATCCTGATAACGCACTTAACGGGAACCACAGGGTTTTTGTTACATGTTGTATATAATTATAGACATGAGATATACCTTTACGCACTCTTTCTGTAAGGTTCTATAAACTATCATAAAATTTAAAAGTGTAAAGCATTAAACGTGTTTTACGTGAAAGAACATGAACAATATTTTATGATAACGACTATCAAAGTTTTATTAGTAAAACAGACGTAAGTGTTAGTTAAAGACATAATTAGGAAACTTTTTCCTCTACATTGTAGAGAATTTAATTTCTCTTCATGCTATGCTAGGTACACGCAAACGCGTCATCAGCGTTCGTTGAATTCGATTTAAATTTGCAATTTTTCATTTTTGCTTTAGACTTCAATAATTGTATGTGTAGAAGTTATTGTTGTTTTTAGATTCTTGGACTGGTTTTCCCTGAAACCATTTCTAATTTAAGGTTGCTGGTTAATTTAGAAATAAACAAATGCTTTCATTTATTACGAACCATAAAATTAATGTGTGTACTTAATTAAATAATTTATTTAAAAAGTGAAACTAGATCCTTCCTCGGTAGTGTTTAATGTTGAAAAATTATTAATTTTATTGCATTAAACCCATAAGATTTTGGTGTAAAGAGTGGAATTCCTTTTGTCAAACATTTCTGGACCACTATAACCTGAAATCAGTAAACCTCAGTGGATAGAGATTTTTAGGCTATTGTACACAGCACTTAATGATGAAAAGTTACGACTTTTCCATTTTCAATATTTTTAGGCATAGTTTAAATTACCCAAGTTTATTTAACCCGGCGTCGTGGGAGTTGGTCCAAAATGATTCGAAATATTTTAGTTTGCTTATAACTTTGTGATTACGCACTCGACAGTGCCGTTATTGTCAGTAGCTGGAGTTTATTTACTACTATAAGCAGTTGTTGACAAGGAATCAGTAGGTCAGCGACCGCACTCACGTCTATGAGTCGGCAAAGCTGAAAAAAGGGTAAATATGATCCATCCCCTGTTTACAATGTAACTTGTGCCATTTTTCCTATATATGATTTTAATATTTTGTCTTTGTGTTATTTTATGATATTATGCTATATTTTTTCTTCATCGTAATGCACGCATTTCTAATTATTTAAGTAAAGATAGTTCAGCGGTAAACGCACAAACTTGTGTCTTCTGCGGATTAAACTGGACTAGATTTAGTCGCCCCCAATCCGAGACTTTGTTCAGCAAAGACTCGACTTCAGACACAAGTTTGTTCCGGTACTCGGCGACGTTTTCCCGAGAAATATTCGCACGGCCGGCGTATAGAGCATCACCAGTGCTGTCATCCGCATAGCAATGAATGCTACCGGTTTGCAACATATCATTGATATGCAGAAGAAACAGCGTTGGTGATAGCACGTAGCCTTGTGGAACACCAGCGTTAATAGGCTTGTAGTCGGAGCATGCACCGTCTACAACGACCTTGATGCTCCGATCTGCAAGAAAGCTGGTGATCCAATTGCACAATTTCTCGGGAAGCCCATAGGAAGGGAGCTTCGAAAGAAGCGCTTTGTGCCAAACCCGATCGAAAGCCTTCGCAATGTCCAAACTAACGGCCAATGCCTCCCCCTTGGACTCTATTGCGACAAACGCTAGAGTTCCTCAGGGTTCGTTCTCTCCGCAATTCTCTTCCTGCTGCATATTATTGATCTGCTCACTCCTGGTATCTATGGGTATTCAGATGACAGCACAGTTGCGGACAGGTACCAGCCGAATGCTCGGGTCAGTCGGGATCAAATCCAGTCCGAAAGAGAAGCTATGGTTGAGCGTGCGAATTCAACGCCTCCAAAACAGAAGCGTGTCTTTTCACCGCTAAAAGGAATCCCGCTCACCCTGGATCCTACTTTCCGGAATGTATCCTTGGAATACACTGACCACCTTCAGTTGTTAGGGGTTGAATTTTTTCTGAACCTCAACTATAGGAGGTTGAGTCCAGGGCCAAAACAGCCGCAAGGAAACTAGGTATCCTTGCAAGGGTGCGGCGGTACTTCACGCCGGGCAGATTATTACCTTATATAAAGCGCAAGTCCGGTCGTGCATGGAGTACTGCTGTCAAATATGGGCTGGTTCTGCAAAATGCCACCTGGCAGCGTTGGACTCAGTGGAGAGACGTGCTAAGAGGCTCATTGGTAACCTTGATTCGGTTGAACCAACCTTGTTATCTCCGAGCACAGGCGCAGAGTAGCCAGCTTCTCAGTATTCTATAGGATGCATTTCGGTGAGTGTGTGCAGGAATTACACGCTTTAATTCCTCCTCTCTTTTCCACCATCGGACAACTAGGCGGTCGGCGGGTCTCCACCCCTTAGTTGTTGATATTCCACGCATTAGAACCGAACGTTTTGCATCGTCTTTTGTAATGCGTACAGCAAAGGAGTGGAATAATTTGCCGGCGTCTATCTTTCCGTCCGAATACAATCGGGGCGTCTTCAAGGCAAGAGTGAATAGGCTTTTGTTACACTAAGACAGTGCGATTTACCATTTAAGGCTACATCATCACTTACCACCAGGTGGTATTGTGGTCAAGCACTGGTTTATAATAATTAAAAAAAAAATCTTAAGTCGGTGTTTTGGGCGTTTAGGTAGCAATTCTGTTAAAATGTATGATTTATATTGCAAAGAAATACATGAATATGTAGAATACAATTTATTTCTGCAATATATATAATCATGTATCATATCTAATTGTAACTAGGCACGCTGGGATAAATGTACAAAAAAAAACTTACTTTTAACGAAATTCAACACATTTAATATTATAAAAAAATTCGTATCACATTCTTAATCGATTCGCTGTTCATCTCCCATTTAAATAACAAAATGCACCGTACCCGCGTTTTATCTATTGCAATGGTATGTTTGTTTATGACGTGCTACGCGTAATTTCTATGAACACACTAGTTGTAAGCGTGGGATGGCGTACGAACATCCCCTCCACCTTTCGACGCCGGTCGCACGTTGCGTCGGAATTGCATTTCGTACGATAAGTGTGTTTCTAATGCATAGTTTTTCATACAAAATGATGACTCCAGATGTAATAATGCGTTGCATACGTTGGGTGCGTGGGACCAGTCTGTCTCTGCCATTATTGTGTTCAATATAATTTAAGATTGTTGCAGGAAATGTTTTTTATAATTTTTGTGATTGTCCAGTACTTAAAAGCCAAATCCGAATAAAACTGCCTTTGTCCAACTGCAAGATAAAGAATTATAATATTTTAGAAACCTTGTCAAGTAAAACAATAATGAATTCATATAGTAAATTCGCCAAAGATTTTTGAAATTATGTAGGCATATTTTTCAACAATTTTGTTCATTTTATGACATTAATACGTCCTAGGTAAAAGTAATTAAAACATTATAGAAATATAGAACTTTAACTGTTAATACAGCAAATAACGTGTCATCCTGTAATTTAAGTTGATATTAAATATAAATCATATTTAATGTGTCATGTTTTGACATAATTGGAAGATCATAATAAATAAATAACTACATATTTGTTGTTCTCTTATCAGCAAAGCGAAAAATTATTAACATTGAAAAATTCTACTAGCGTAATCAATATTTATAAACAATCGACCAAAAATCGGACTAGACTAATTTTATAACATTACGTAGGATCGCCAAACAATCGTTGCGAACATTAAGCTTTTATTAAGCTATATTCTTCTACCACATAAGATATTAACTGATTTTTCATACACGATAAAGTTCCATAGATTAAAATTATAATTTTTCTCTTTATTATTAAATATTCTGTGATTATTTAAGTCAATGAACCACATCTATTCCAATTCCATTAATTAAAAGTATAACTTTTCTCTTTATTATTTATTATTCTGTGATAATTTAAGTTAATAAACCACATAATATAAAATATCAATTGCTATAATATCGTTTTGTTCGAAATATATATTTATTTTATAGAATTTCAGGTCGCCACGAAATTTGCGCAGTAAGCGCACAGAGTCAAAATTTGGCGGCATCTTGTAATAATAATAAATATTCTATTACCAGTTTTGTCTATATAAATTAATAGTTCAATGGACGCAGTGTTTCAATTTCACGCATAACAAGAATCCAAACATCTAAGCTAACGAGACAAAAATAGAATATTTTGTTCAATAAAACGACGGGATTATGAAAAGATTTTCAAAACTGTCTTCAAATACATGAGTGATCCGATTTGCTTCTCGTATTTTATAAATTGTAGGCAGGAAATTGCGTTCTTTCGCATACGTTCGCATATAAATCGATCCTTCAGTGCTACACAAATCTATTTGCTTCCTCCTATGAACCTGCTCTTGTTTGCTGAAAGTTCGCGAAAGCTCTTATAGATTAGCTTCCTTCTTCTGACATAATACTGAACGTTCGTTAGACGCTAAGAAATAATTTTGTGTTTTACGATCGGACACCTTCATAGAGATTAGATGAGGGAGAAGGGGTGAAGCGTAGGGGCGGTAAATTACCTCCTTAAGCACTACTCCGTTGATTTCGTTCTTAAGTTATGATTTTTTTGTAAAATCCATCCATCCATCCTATAGTGTAATAATAATAATAATCGTCCTTCCGTCCTATTTCCATCGTCTATTTATCATATTAGCATGCCGACAATTCAAAACTAAGTTCTTTTTTCTGACCATTTTTATTATTTTACACAAGTTTCCTTAACCTCAATAATCATATTTTACGAACTTTTCAAGCAGCTTTTGTCATAAATCTCTTCACCGAGTTAAGTAACATTATAGTACGCTTATGGAAGCAAATTATTTTTAAGATTTTACTAACAGCATCACTATACGCGCTCGTATATTAATACTTTTCCTTCTCTTTATCTAATATATGAAAAGTTTGTTCATATTTTATGGGCAGCCATACCGTTCATCAGATTGCGGTAACACTGTCAACTTATTGCTTGTACTTGCGCGAAGGTTATAGGCATAGTACAATTAACTTACAGTAGGTGGTGCGCGTACCGTACCGACAAATTTATTTGAAAGTTATAATGTATTATTCAATTTCAATGAATGTATTATCATTTCTAATTAAGCAATATAACTCCTCCAAATTTAAAACGCTATTTCCACAATCATTTCTTCTGCGGCAGCAACGCGCCGGGTACCAGCTAGTACTTAATAGTTTCTACCCAATGAACGCAAATAAAATATTTTTTGCGTTCTCTATTTTACCTCATTAGACGAAAAGGACTATCAAATTTACATAATAAAATAGAAATGACACGAGTGCGTGTAGAAGTTTTATATATCTCATATCAAAGTGGGGTTTAAAAAACCAGTTTGACATACACATACCTTGTATGTCAAACTTAAACCACCGCCATTACTAAGGATCATTTGCTATATAATGGAGAAGTTACATGATGTTGTTAATATTATATTCAACGTAATGATATTAAAGTATAGATCAAACTAATCAATCACCGAAATTTTTTTTGAAATCCATCAATAAATGACTTAGAAATAGATTATTGAAGTTTACGTATTTTAGTACGGAACGTCTGTGGTTTCTGATTCGCCTGTGACGTCATTTGACCTATCCGAGATCTCCACACCACGAATCATTCAAGTATTAGTACGTAGTACTATTATTTATTCTGTGGTATTAAGTCGCGCCAGGGCTCTTTCTTCGTTTGTTTATTTTAATTTATGAGTGTGTAGTTTTTATTTCCCTATAATGGAAGAAGGCTTCGTCAAAGGACAAAGTGATAATTTGCCTAATATTGATATACACAGTGATGGATTTTTTTTCTTTAAATCCGTCTTATGTTAGTGCTGAAATATATATATTTTTTTAATCGCCGTAAAAAATCAGTATGATAAAAAAACTTCATTTCTTCTTATAAAACTATTGATTTTAATTAAAATTGAAAAAATCTTATAAAATCTAATTATTAATAACCAGTGTTGCCAACTTTTACATTAATTACACATCGAGATCGATTGTTAATACTTAAAATTAAAAGTGTTCGTAAAGTTGTTGTTCCGTCGTCAAACTTGGCGGAAAATCTCTCAAAGCTTTTCGTTGTAACATGTCCCAGGCATGCTCGATAGAATTTAAGTCAGACGACTGTGCAGGCCAATCCAAAACTTGAATATCGTGGTCTCGGAGAGCAGCAGACACTAGCCGCGCCGTATGGGAAGGAGCATTATCGTGCATGAGTAGAAATTCTTGGCCCATTTGGATTCGGTGTGGGACAATAATAGGCTCTACTACCTCCTCGTTGTATTTTTGTGTAGTCTGATGCATTGGATCCAAACGAGCTGGGTTCGTCCGCCAAGACGAATTCCTGCCCACACCATGATTGTCCCTGACGGCTAACTCTCCCTGGAGTTCTCCAAACGCGTGTTCTTCGCGAATCCGGAGGAAAACCAAACCGGGACTTATCGGTGAACAGCACCAAAGAACATTGTTTGTCACTCCATGGTAAATGCTCCCAAGCCCACGAAAGCCGCGCCGACCCCGCCAACTATGATTTCTTTTTTTCATATGCTCCTCGTTCTTTTTGAGGTTTCACCGCCTTATGATATTCAAATTTATAAATTTTTGTAAAAATTAAATTTAGACCAATCAAAAGTGGCGTAGCGCCTTCGCAGCATAGCTTGCACCGACGCGTGCGTCTATATTTCGACATGGTACTAAGATTTGCATGGTGTCGAGTCCATCATTACCTGTTTACTTAATTTTTTAAAACTGTTGTCGAGGACGTTTAGAAATTGTAGAAGTAATATACTATCACTGATCAAGCTTGTGAGGTTTTATTTGCACATGCTAGTCAAGTATAAAGACTTACAAACTTTAAAATAAGTAAAACCAATTTCAAAAACATAAAATTTTTTTTCATTATAGCTTTCTGAAGTCTGTGCTAAGACATAGAGTATCGAAGAATTAAAGCCCAGTGTGCGGAAGTTATTATGAGGATTAGTTTTTGCTTTCGAAATCAGTTTAAATGTTTTAAAGTTGTTTATTTGCACTAAAAAATGTAATATATTCAACTATCAACAAGAATATTATCTAAATAGTTACATTAAAAACTTCATCCCATACTTTTTTTCATCCTTAGGGGTAATTTTTTTCCTATTATCTGATATTATGTGATATCACCCCTAAAGTATAAACTATTTCATGAAAGAAGAATTATTAAATTCGGTATAGCTGACGTTTACGTGTACGTCTCACTGCTGGAATTAAGCCTCCTCTATTTTATTTGAAGATTATAAGAGAAAAGATGAATCGAAATAAATATTTTGTAAGTTCTCAAATATGTATATAGGTTTTTTTATGACTTCCTTCACCGGAAAAGACGTGGTAAAACAGAATTTAAAATTGCAATTAATCAATATCATTGGCGCTGGTGGACATTGAACGCTTATTTTCTCTCGTTTGGTGATAACCAATATTCATCAAAGCAATGATATTATATACTATAGACATTATGGTATAAGCTCATAAAATCACCGAAAAAAGTGTTCCAAAAACAGTGACGGAATACATTCACACACATTTCGTTCATCTTACATTTCACTACATTGCCGAATGATGTAAAAAGGATGGCATGATTAAAACAATAAGAAAAAGAGGACAGCTAGTGTTTGTCACTTACAGGTATGTGTAAACAAACATTACTCGGGCCACCAATCACCGCACGTTCAAATTTATTTGCCGTCTCTTTCTTTTTTTGTAACTTATTCTTTCTAAGATTTCTTGTGTTTTGTCAAATTTAGAATCATAATTGGTACACCTTTTAAATGCCGCGGCCACACACATCGCGATAGCGCGAGTATTCGCGTTATCGCAATGTATGTGGCCGTCCCTTCGTGAATACTTCGTCACTTCGTGCGAAGTCGTAAGCACATGTCTTCGCTGTCGGTAAATTCTCGCACTTCAAAGGGTTTTATCGCGATGAACTTTGCTTGTGCGGCCACACTTCAGTCTGCCCACAGACATCGTGTGTTAAAGTAAATTGGGGTTTGCGACGTAATCCGACATGGATTGGTGTAATGAAAATTTTTAGAATTTATCAGTAATTACGAGTCCGAGCCGATATTATTTATATATTTTTAAACTGACACAATAATAAAAATAATTATTCGCTGCAATATAATACAGAGCGACCGTGGCGTCCATTTTGATAATTTTACAACGCGCAGTGTGGCCAGGCACCTTCGCGGTAGGCCGAAGGCGAAGTTTTATCGCGATAATTCTATCGCTATGTGTGTGTTCGAGGCAAATTACACACGATGGCATTTTTAATTTTGTAAAAATTTCTATACAGAGTCTTTCTCACCGCCCTGCATGACGCGGACTAAAGACAAAACATCCTTTATCCCATATCCCTATTAGGACGTTTTCGAGTCTTCATTACGCGCGCGCTAACAACATATCTGCTTCCTTTTGTATATACATAATATTATCATTGATTTAAATGTGAAATTAAGTAAGAAAGCATTATTTTACTATAATAGATTTTAATAGTTATACTTACATATTATTAGAATAAAAGCTGATTATTCAATTCTCAGATAAAAGTTATCTATCAAATTAATTATAAACTTACTGAATATAAAAGTCGTATAGTAAAATCAATTGAATTATTTTATTCATACAACTATTATTTTTAATTTGTTTATGTTGTATTTTATTCCGTGAATAACTTTTATTTTGTGATTGAAAAATCGGTCCTAATTCAATTAAAAATTGTAAACTGTATTTTGATAATACAAACCATATTTCTTGATAAAATTAGCTTTTGTATTTCACTGAGAATGAAACATATTTTGTTTATGTAATTCTACAAAAACAATTGGCCAATACATGGCTTATTCGATTTAGTCCTCGTCTACTGTAGAAATTTTTATGCAGGAAATTGGATTTTTCTACGTCCGCATATAAATCGAGCCTTTCGCGTTAAGTAAATCTATTTGTTTGCTGCTATGAATAATGTTTTCGTTCAATAAAAATTCCGCATTGAAAGCAATTTTACTTAAATAAAATTTTAAATTTGGTATACTTATATTACTTTAACTTTAAGAAATAATTTTATCGTATTGTTCATCATAATATCAACGCAGCGGAAACTCAAATTCTTTTTCTTATTTCACAAGATACAAAACTAGAACTGTTTATGTTAGGTATTCTAAAATTTAAGTCTTACTGTCTCAAAAATTTTGAACTTATTACTCACTTTTTAATATTTTTACTAAATAGGAAAGAATTAATGTATTAAGAATCTTTTATCCAAGTAGAAAGACCTAGTCAGTAGCTTCTAATAGAAGCACTATAACATCTCGTATATGACAAACGATAATACCCAGACGATCGATTGGCAGCAGTTTCAAGGGTGCGAAACATCTGTTACTGCGATTGCGAATCCACCGAATTATGAATAATTGTTCCTACAATAGGAGAGCCTCATGTCCAGGTTACGTGCTAATTGAGAAGAAGAAGTTTTTCACTTCGTTATTTAGAATTTCCAAGTGATTTCCACTAAACAAATATCCATAGTTGAACATAAGCCTCCCCCGTAGATTTCTATAAAGTACAGTCCCTTGTCATTTGTATACATCAACTCCTCGTATGGTAATCATGACTCTCTCAGCAAACTATGAAGGGGGTTACGCTTGGGTTTTCAAAATATCCTGAAGCTAACATAACCCGCAGACCAATTGGCTGAAGTGGCAATGGAATGGTTATATTACTCGAAGCTTGAGGAACTGGTATCTGATGGGAAAGAAAGGTGGCAGCTTTGTATTGGCTAGCACAGTGTTAAGTAAATCCTCCACTAGATGGGGTAATGAAGCACGCAGAGTTTTGTTAGTCAAGAAAAAAGAAATACTAATATTCAAAAATATATCATTATAGTCATCTGCAACTTCAACACAGTGCTACATAACATTGATGATCATGTGGTTCCAGGCTCTAATACCGGGTCGAGTCAAAATCTGCAATTGGAATGTTCTATCAAAAAATTATCAGTAGCAGCCCGATGTCAGGGAATAGGCGACGTTTCAACCCCGTCTCATCTTAAAGAATTTGAGCTTCTTAGCGTATAGTGAACCTAAGCAGACTAGCCTCCAAAACAAGCACCTGTTTACGATATTAAAGGGAAGTGGACCACCCGTCACGCGAGGTTGCCACAAGTAAAGACCTTTAAGCGAACATGACATACTCAAGTCCGTTAACACTGAAATTGCCGAAAACTTAATCTCCGCGAACACGAAATTGAGACTGTTTACAGAACACACTTGTAATATTCGGAGGACCACTTAAAATTCTCTCCTTAAAAACCCAACTTTGTAGCTATATACTATGTATTCATACTACCAACAGTTAAGTCACAAATTTAATTGGCTTGGTGTTGAATCAAATATTCACCACACGTGCATTATAATTCTGTCCTGCGCTTGTCTCCATTGAGACTGCCGCCGTGACCAAAATTCAGTCTGGAGGGCATTATAACATCTTTGATTAAGATCACAAAATGAAAAATCAGTTGCAAAATTTTCCGCAACAATGGCAAAATGGCAGCGTAATACTTGACGTAAACTGCAATTACGTCATTTGTAGTCTTAGTAATAGTTTTTAAAGTTTCAGGTGTCCTTACATGGACACATGCAACTTTATATAATGAGTTTTTTCACTATAATGTAAGTTGCCTTTAGTTACAACGTTATAGCAAAACTCAAAAACTTACAAATTATCACTAATATAGTGAAACACAAGTAAATTTTAATAGTAAAAGATTTATAAAGATGGCGTCCAACAAATTTATTTGATAAAAATTCAGGTAAGGTTTAAAGAATTTATAGATGCCGACACAAAAAGTCAGTTGCTACTTACTGCGTCCATTTGGAAGCGGAAAGTGGTCAAATCGTTGCCAAGCCCCGTAGAAAACAATGCTCGCTTCGATATAGCAGGAAAAAGGTTAAACGAACTAAGGGAAACAAAAGAGCTTTGTGGCGCTTTATGTGTGCAATAACGGTTGTAGTATACGTTTCTTTAATATTTCTTAATATAGCAAAATTTGCTAAATTTACTTTAGTCAGCGTATTTCCTAATCTACAGGCAATAGTATTTTAATATTTTTAGTAATATAAAAATAAAATTGTCTTAACAAAATTATTTTTAAGCCCCATTTCTAAATGTATTCAAACATATTTGATACGATTAGATAATATTAAGCTGGAGTCAGTCCATAATATTTTGCAAAGACCTATTATTGTAAATAATCTAGACACCAGAGCGCGACAGTATTTCATGTCGGCACACCGCTCGCAACTTTACAAGGCGCAGGTTCAGCTCCACATGGAATACTGTTCCCATCTCTGGACAGGGCCTCCCCAGTGCCAGCTCCTTCCACTTGACCGCATCCAGCACAGAGCGGTTCGAATCGTCAACGACCGAGTTCTTTCCAATCGGCTTGACTCACTGGCACTGCGTAGAGATGTTGCATCTCTTTGCGTATTTTATCGCATCTACCACGGGGAGTGCTCTGAGGAATTGTTCGGACTAATTCCAGCCGCTCAATTTCACCATCGCACATTGCGACAAAATTCGCGATACCATCCATACCATCTGGATGATTGGTAGTCCACCACTTTGCGATTTAAAAGAAGTTTTCTTCCTCGCACAACTTCCTTGTGCAATCGATTACCACCAGCGATTTTTCCGGACCGATACGACTTAGAGACCTTTAAGAAAAGAGCCTACTCCTTTCTAAAAGGCCGGCAACGCATCTGCAATTCCCCTGGTGTTGCAATTGTTCATGGGCGGCGGTAGTCACTTACCATCAGGTGAGACGCGTGCTCGTTTGCCCCCTCTCCTTTAAAAAAAAAACACGACAGTGTGCCAGCCAAGTTTGGAAAAGAAAAGGGTGACGCACCGACAATGCGTATATACGAACCATCTCTTGGACACCCCCAATAACTCAAAATGCATAAGACCTACATACACACTTGTAATTTTGTGTGCCTATAACGAATATGCCTAGAATTTCATAAATAAATCTTTGAATGCCTACAATAATTTTATGAATAAACCTACTTAAGTTCTTGACACAGTGAGGTCGTCATGTTTATCACACACTTATTTCGTGATTGACTGATTCATTCATCAAAAACCTAGGCCACTAGGTGACTTGGAAACTTGAGATTTAGCATCTAAAACTACAAGTTTACTTGACCACATCGATATTCGGTGTGGACAATTAATTCTCACGGTTTAAATTAAAATTGAAAGTGAAGCGTAAACGTAAGAAAGCACGTTGAAGGTAATTTATTTACTTAGATTAATAAAAGGACACTACTTTTTTTATAAATTAATGATATCCCGAAAACATAAATGTGAAAAGGTTGGCGAAGTTCAGTACAAACGATATTTGTATTGAAATCTGAAAGGGTGCCAAGCTCCATAGTAGTTAAAAGAATGTTGTACGTTGATCGTTGAACGTCGTACGACGCTTTTTAATAGTAACGAGGCATTCTTAGCCCTCAAGGACGACAAGCAAGAAGGGTTATTTTAAACCTTGATTGAGGATAGATATTGGTGTCCATGGATCACGGCATCCACTTAATATCAGGTGGGCTGTATGCACGTTTGTCAGCCTTATTCATAAAACTAAAAAAATAAAATTAAGATTTAAGCTACTGCGCTTGCTAGCAGATTACCCCGAACGTCGATTTTACCAAACATGTTGTTATTTGAAACCTTTTCATTTACACATTTATCTTTTTGGTGGGTTTGTTTCTAATGACTTGACTTATAAAAATACATCTATAATTTATCCGCAATTAATGCTGACATCAGGTATGGTTAAGTAAGTTTTTATACGTGGTAGAGATACGCTGCTGCTTGCTATATTATGGCTGTAGCATTAATGAGTCGGCTCGATCGATGTAGGACCACGCTCTCACTGAATACCAGCGTAAAATAGCAGCTTATTGTTGCTGTCTTTCATATGGTGAGTGTAGAGACATAGACCTTTTTTACTGGAAACGAGGTATTCCATCTTAGTCTTCAGGGGTGATTACGTATCTGCATTTTGATTCCTATTTTATTCGAGGATATATGTAGATGTCTATGGACCACTGTATCCACTTACCATAAGGTGGAATGTGTCCTCGTTGGTCACCCTTATTCTATAAAAAAGCTAAACTTACGTAAATAAATAGGCCAATATTCCTTTTCTTTTTACTCGACTGCCCTAGAAAAGGATAGGGTGAGTATATTTGTGACATTTCATTGCACCGTACTCTGTGACAGTGAATTTGTTACGCTTTATATGAACAAGGGATCGAATATTGTTGGCCATTTCATCATTTTTAGGACCAACCTTGTTTTACCATTATTGTACATAATACTTTTTTATTCTACACACGAGATTTTTCAAATCCACCCATTTCTAGTTCGCTTAGAGAGCGACGTCCGTGCGAACGTAGTTACACGGAGTGGGAAAACTGTTGAAACTAGTAACGTGTCTGTCATGCATGACATTAGACACCAGTGTAGACGATCACAACAAGCACAGAAATATTTTAAAATAGCAAACATCTGATAGATTTATTCCAATTGACGTCTAAGATTATCAGTATAATATCGCTGCCTACACTTGTTACAAAACGCCGAGAAATCTGAATGTATCACTGTGTGAGTGTGATTAGTTCATGCGACATATTTGGGATAGCTGTAGGAGTAATTTTCTTACATTTGTTGACTCTTCACTCAATAAAAATTATAAAAATGTATCGATCCCAAAATATTTATAAAATTAGTAACTTGGTTATGATTTAGAAAACGCAATTTTCGTAATTTTCATATCGATATGTTGTTGTTTAATATTAATAAGTTGATGTTGGAATGTAAACGCATTCAAATAAGCAACCAAATGTTATTAGTAACCTTAACCTGTGGTTTTTCTCGCGAGAAAATATCTAATAATTTGGCAAAAAGTATCCTATGACACAATCTACCTCCTTACAAAATTTTAATTCAATTAATTCAGCTGCTTAATTGCGACTGAGCTCAAACCAAGCATACATACTGTTACATTTAGAAAATTTGTAAAATAAGTTGGCATTTGCCAATATTCCAAGATATATTGATTTTTGTTTACAATATCAGTATATTCTTCCACATAAACATATTTTATAGCATTGTTATTTTGCCGCAAATGCCAAAATATGGGTAGTAACTAGTATATTATGGATTGGCTCGATCGGTGAAGTCCTGAAATCTCAGTTAGTATGAGTACAATATAGTTATACTGTGTTTTGTGTGATAAGTGATATAGAGGTGTAAGTGATATAGCAGTCCTACCACCTTGTTGCCACTTACCATAAGATGGACTGTGCGCTGATTTGGCACTTTTACTTATTTAAAAAATAATATAGAACCGAAAAAAGCATTTTTGCATGAAAATTTACATCATCTGACACCTAAATTTAAGTCCCGCATATCAATAGGCAGGTATTCTAACCACTAAGCACACGGTTGCTAATGTTTAAATTTGTGTTATCAATGAAAATTTTCAAGAAATTTTCCATTTTATACACAGAGATAGAGTTTATTAAACGCCAAGTCATTATTAACGCTTTATCTCTTTAGGCATCGTAAAAGTTTCATGTTCCTGTAATTCACTCTCATTTATCTCGACTTACCTACAGCCTTCATCCTACATTTACAATTTATGTTTGCGGCAATTCTAGTAAATATGTTTTTACAATCTAAAAACTAAAAGATACAAAGTTACGTATTATAAAATACTTTTTGATTTTAATGTTTTATTAAAAATTACAAAAAAACTTACACATTAGTACTAAGATTCCCCAGGGTTTGCCTTATTCTGTACGCGTCTTGAGATTTAATTCAAAATGTCACGAATTTCCCATATTTGCCAAATATTGCGTAACAATTATTTAGATTCCCTTTCTAAGTTTTCGATCTCCGAGCAAGAACAGTTGCGATTATATGCGATTAGATTCAGAAACTATTTTTGTTTTACAAAAGAGGGCCATTAGAGCTATTTACAACCTAAAACCGAGAGAGTCTCTTAGAGATAAATTTAAAGAAATAAATATATTAACTTTGGCCTCTCAGTATATTTACGAAAATTTAATGTATGATCACAAAAATAAAGGTAGTTTTAGTAAAAAAAAAGTGATATACATTCTGTAAACACTAGGAACAAACACAAGCTAGTGATACCAATTTCTCGACTCCACAGAGTCAGTAATTCATTCTTGGGGCAATGTATACGCTATTACAACAAGGTCCCGGAAAGTGTACAGGCTCTCTCTATTACCAAGTTTAAATGTTTCGTTAAGCTGAAACTGTATAAAAAGGGTTATTATAGTATAAATGAATACATGATTGATAATAACCTCTGGGAATGAGGTGATCGCTTCCAAGCAGTTTCTAAAATAAATTTTGTACTTAAATAGTTTGTATAACCATTAATGTAAAATTTACTTTAAAAAAAAAGTCCCGCTGGGTTTCTTGCTGGTTCTTCCCAGGACAGAGGTTTTTTTTTCGAACCAGTGGTAAAGTAAAAAATGACTTTCAATAAGAATTACACATGTAATCTATATTGAATAAAAATTATTCTATTCTATTCTATGACACCAGATATCCAAAATTTTGTGTTTTCTACGTCCTTTCTCGTGTTTTAAAAATAAATTTAAAAATAACTTTAAAAACCATTAACAAAAAAAAATATAATAAGAACAAATATTACATTTGCTTTTAAATCAGATAAAAATCATAAGGATTAAAATAAAACACTTTGTGATAATACATAATACCTTAAACATCGAACTTGTGAAACACCAAAATTTTATAAATTTAATGAAAAGATGTAATTTAAAATTGACCGATCCTTAGGACAGAATTAAATGAGGTTTTTGCCAATGTCGTCGCTTTAAGTATTAAGTTTGCGGCCACGTCAAAAAACCTAAGAACTATTTAGGGAACTACGTATTATGTACAAAATATTTAGATGTATTTTATTGCTTTGAAATTACAATATATGGTAGTACATCAAAAAAATTCACTCCGTTGGCATTCAGACTAACAAAACAGTATCTGAGTTTAAGTAATCAATCAAATAAAAGTGCAGGTTCAAAAACAATCGCACCAATACAAAGCTGGTAATATAGTTGTTCTAAATTAGAAATGATTTTTCTGATACCAACTGTGTCAGTTCAAGCAAAAATATTGATCAAGTGGTAGATGTTCGTATTTTATCAATTTCGAAAGATATCTCACTCCGTTCCGAAAATCAAATAACTGAAACTATTCGTAATTATTTCTTTGGGCTAGAAATATTCTGCGTCCGTGTATATAACTGTCTAAGCAACGAACTTCAAAAAATAATTATATATTATACTTGTACGAGTATTATCCAAATTGACTATATGGTGATATGGATTCATTTTCTACGTACCGCCTCACGTTATGTCATTCACTGGAACACCGTGAAATTATTTTGAACCTTTCCAGAGGAAAAAGTACTATGTAAGTAGGTATACACAGCATTACCAATATGAGGGCGTTAGTTCTAAATGCTTTTCCAGTGCAGCTTGGTGAGCTTGGACAATTCTTTCAAAAATGCACATGCGCGATTTCTCATTCTTAAAAAGACCTTCAGTAGTGGCCATTTAAAGTGATTCCAAAATAAACGGTAGACGAAACAGAATATATGAGGTTTTTAAACTGAATGTCAGAAAATAAATTGAATCTGAAGCGATGATTTATTATTTTAAAATATAACGGCATTCCCGTGTAATATAAAAATGGTAAACAATTTATCGCTACTGTTTTCGTTGTATAGATTCGAAGCATAAGGGAATGAAATTTACTTGAAGATAAAAGGTTCTTGTAAAACGGTTGTAATGAACAAAGATAAGATATTATTATCGTCAGATCTACTTTTCAATGAAAAGGGATCGTCGTATAATTATATAAAACTTTTTTGCTTTACTGTCATTTCAAGACCTTAATCAATTTATATTATAAATAGGTACTTTCGAAATGAGGATAAGGAGTATTTTATATTTGTATAAAAGTATGTGAGGCACATGATTTAAATTATATTACAGTTTATACAAATCTATGTCTTCATAAAAAAATATTTTTAATTCCATTGCTGGACTTGAAATTATTATATTTAAGAAATTTATGGCTATTTATGAAAAAATCAACAACAAATCATGGATTGCTGTTGGATTTTTAATTGGACTAAAATAAAATAGTTTGGAAAACTCAAATGTGCCCGCCTCATGAGCGTTTCATTTAATTTAAATGAAAAAACTAAAAATAGTGACGATAATTTTTACAAGAAAAAAAAAACAGAGAATCTGATCGACTTTCATTAATTACTTTTAAACGGTGTTGAGTTCAATAACAAAAACCAATAGGGATCCTCCTTAGAATACATGGAATCTTATTTAATACTATATATCTCAATCTATTGCTTACATTTCTATTAAGCGAGAAGACACACCGAAGCACAGACCAACGCAAGACAGTCTATATATTTTTACAATTAATTTTTTTAATATTATCTAAAGTAAATCAATTAGAAAATAATCTTATGATTCAATGTCTGTAGTTATTTTAACGTTTATATTAATATGCATTTGATGATTAGCTAAAAGTATAAGAACGATTTTAAGTAGCGAAATCGAGGTATGGCCACATATCGAGAGTAGAGCACTCCCTCACTTAGAAACTGCATGTTAGCAACCACCTCATTCTGACGAGTTTATTAATCGAGAATTGTTTAATATTTTATCAAAATTATCCATTTTATACCTCTTTTGTGTAATAAAAACTTTTTGATAGATAGACCTTGTATATTTTCTGGGATTTGGTTTGTAATAGCATATACATTAACCCATGAATGAAATATTGACTTTGTGGAATCAAGTAAGTGTCAACGTACATTAAATTTACGTAAATATACTGAGAGGGCAAACTTTGGCATTTCACTATATTTATTCTCTACATTATTTTCTCTGTGATACTCCAAATGGTTTTAAGTTATAAAGGGCTCTTACGGGCCTCTTCTCCAGAGTAATGAAAAAAATCTTAAAAGCCAGTAGGTACAAAATGTTTTGCACATTTTATTTCCTACTATAAAATGCGACAAAGCTTTAATTTTGATTAAAAACTCCAGTCATTTCATTTATTAGAAGAATGGAGATAGAAACGATATTAAAAAAACGAACAAGGAAAATTTTCAAAACATAAGTACGAATAATTTATTTGTATTAGCTACTTATTACTTTCTAAGTGGTTAATTACCTACTATGTGGTGTTTTTTTATTAAACTGAAGTGACAAACAAACTTACAGTCCACCTGACAGTAGTTACTGCAGTCCATGGATACCGGTAGCCAATTTCAAACAAAGAAGGCTACTGATGCCTTTTCAAATCTTAGGACTAAGGTATAATGCCTGAAAGCCTGTAATTAAACTGTTTCTATATGCCCTTCAGACCGGAACACAGCAGTGCAGACATTCCCGAGAATAGTTTAATATCCACAATACTTTCGTTTTTTTTAAAACTGTAAAGCAATGACCAAAAATTGTCTTTTAATAAAGATTAAATTGTGTAATTAATAACTTCCGCTTAGAGTCAAATATATGAAAAAGTGACGTCTAACCTTTTTCATAGCTCGATTAAGAACAATAATGGATAATCTTTAACTTATGGAAACTAAATAAATGTAAATATAAGTTATCAAAATTATAAAAAGTAATTATTTTATAAGAATTTGACTCTCTAAAACCGGAACACAGTAGTGCAGGCACTGCTATTTGACGGCAAATAAGTAAGAGGGCATGTCCTTTTTTGGATAGAATCTATTTTACCGTTACCGTTACAGCCTATAACAGTCCACTGCTGAACATAGGTCTCTCCCAGTTGCCACGCTTAAGCGGGTTTGCAACCACAGTTTTTTATTTTTAGGCGTTATTAGGAAGACGCTGCTGCCCATCTCCTGATTCGTTTCCCTCTGTCGCCTCTTGCGGCACCCACAGGATGATATGGGTTAGTGGATATTCTTACACCACCACTACACGGTCGTACACGCTCTTACTTATTTTAGGTGCCATATATTAGTGCAGTACTGTTTCGGTTTGATGGATAATATAGCTAGTATAATTAATTACAGGCGTTCACTTTAATTTATTCATCAGTTGAGGGTTGTAAAAGTTTTTCGATCGTAGGTTAAAAGAGCGAGTTGTCTGACATTGCGATTTTCGCATTGTCAGACACGATTCGATGATCCCACCTTCCAAACGTGATGATTGTAGTAAACGCAACCGGAGGGGTATATGTTTAGCTGTAAACCTTTACGGCCTGATGATGAAAAATAAGATTAACATACAGATACAATAAGAAAAAATTTAGCAATATGACTAATAATTTAAAAACGATATGAAATGAAAATAAAAATCATGGTACTAATTTTAATGGTTTTTAATGTTGAGATTTTGAATTTAGTTTTATTCGATAAGTTATTGTATTCTTGTAAATATAAGAGAGCAAAATTAAAATCATCAAAATTCGTTACTTGTGTTAATTACTTATGTGTTTAACCCATTTTTTGGAATAATGCTCACAGGTGTGTTACATGGTAATTACACAGCTAAAACGCACAAAAAGTTAATACTAAATGGTGAAATACCCATGTCATTAACATATCCGCAAGCCACGTTTAAGGCGTGTGTATTGTGTAATGGCTAAAAAAATGTTAAACATTCATTTTCTCAAAGTTTATTACGGTTGCGAAGCATAGACCCCAATAATCTAACGAAGCAAGCTCGATGTTATTAAAATATGGACTTATGAGTATACGAGTTGAATAATATGCATTCACAAATATCGATTTGGGTCGAAGGCTGAAGTAAGATGTATACGTAAGCCTTGAGCTTTTATGAGTAATTAAGCGACAAAGAGCTCCTTCCTCTTAACAGAACTTTTTGCATGTACTGATTGATACCAATGAAGATTGACACGAGTTCTGGGAAATGTAAGCACAAAGATTATTATTATTATTATTACATAAACACACTAGCAGCTAAAAAACTGATGCTTGAGCATCATAATTTTACAACTTTAATTATATTGGACAACAGACGGGTATTAAGTATTGTTTAGTAAAATATATTGTTGAAAATGACCTATTAAAATTAAAATTCAAATACTTATTAGCGATTAAAAGGGTAGAAATATCTTGTTCTTGGTGTTAATGTGTTAGAAAATCTGCTGTTTTCAATAGCAGGCAAATACAAAATAACTTTGTTTTGTAAATATTTACAAAACAAAGGTATTTTGTGTATAGAGTAAAATTTATCCTTTTACTTAATTTCTTCTAATTAAATATCTATAAATGTCCTTTTAAAACTTACGGGTCATCATCCATAAATTTATTTAATTAATGAATCGTTTCATCATTAAAATTTTTAGTTACCACGATGTAAAAACTTATGGAGTAAAATTTTCTGGCTGTCAACCACCACTTACGCAACCTTTATAATAATCATTAGTGTTTTTATGCTTGACGTATAAATAATAATAAATGTTTTAGTAGTGATATCACGATTTAATTCTTGATTTTACATTGATAAACACTTTGTTAGAGAGTCAAATTCTTATAAAATAATTACTTTTTATAATTTTGGTAACTTTTATTTACATTTATTTAGTTTTAATAAGTTACAAGATAGATTATCCATTATTGTTCTTAATCGAGCTATGAAAAAGGTTAGACGTCACTTTATATATATTTGACTATAAACGGAAGTTATTATATGAACTGCTTTTATCTGTACAAAACAATCAGTACAAAAACATCTCGTCTCATTTATATAATAAAAGTAATAAAATACTAGATAAATAGATAAATATATATCCTATGACTTATCGAAACTGTAAACAAAAACTCACTGAATGGCTGAAGACATTAGAATTTATTGAAGTTGAAAACCTATTAAAATTAGAATTTTGATATGAGAATATTTATGAGTAAATCACTCACTCATTACATACATACACACATCATAACCTCCATGTACTTGTACATGTTACTTCCACCTCTGCTCAGTGGCTTAACGCTGATCCCAGGGCCTATGTCGTAGGGCTGTGCAGAGGGGAAACGTAGGAAAACTTTCACACAACACATTACACGCACATACACAACACAAATATTACACACACACCACACATTCACTACATACACACACACTACAAATACAATTTTTAGTTTCTCTAAATTTAGTATAAGCAGTTTTTGCTTTAGTAAATTTTATGATATGGAAGAGGGGCTTACTTCTGATACGGGCGCATTATGCGTTCAATAGAAGAAGTCTACCATGGCGTATGTACTTGTAAGACCGTGTTTATGAATAAAACCTTTATTTTTTTATTAATTACACAAAATAATGTTTTATTAATAGATACTTTGGTCGTTAATATAAAATAGCCTTTAAAAAAAACGAAAGTATTTTGGATATTAAACAATGCTCGGGAAAGTCCGTCACTCTTATTTAATTGCAGTTAAGAAAAATCATCATTTGAAATACAGGAACTAATTTCCTTAAGCTGTTGGTTGTTAAGCGAATAATGAGACCAGAAAAATGTCAGATCTTCTTAGAAGGCCTCACACCGTATTATGACGGCGTAAGAATATCGATTTTCAATTTCTATAAGAAAATCTAGGAGAAACTGAACCAGGAAATGGGCAACAGCATCTTCCCGATAACAGCTGAATGAAAATAAAAAAACTGTGGTTGAGAACCTACGTGGTGACTATGGCAAAATCCCTCCTATAAGGTAGCTTATGGGGAAGGCCTATTTTCAGCAGTTTACTTTTGAGAAGCTGTAATAGTATAGAAGGTATTAAATCAGATGAATAAAACATATAACTTGGACGACTGGCCCTCAGATGGCGAAAAACTTGATTATTATGAGAAATACCACAAATATTTCAAGGCTTTCATTAGATGGCAATATAACCATTCCGTTTATGTTAGACGTAAAATATCTGTACCAGTGACGGGAAGCAGTTTTAAAGATGCGAGACGTCTTAACTGCCGTAGATTGCCAGAAAAGTGTCACGACTAGCAATGGACTGTGGTCGGGATGAAGATGAAGGCGAATCAGAATATATTTTAATATTGGTAATTGAAGTTGTTCAAAATAACATGGTGTGCTAACATTATAAAAACATTTTTTTATAGAATAAGTATGACAAACGAGCACACTATCCACCTGAAAGTAAGTCGATGAGAGGGCCCATTGAAATATGAAAATGAAATGAAAATGATTTATTTCTTTCTTTCTCAAGGCATACTAAATAATAAAGTAATTGTAGCCTCCTAGTAAGTATAAAAGAATACCTGTGTCACTGAGGCGCCGCTCTTCCTAACAATATTAAATATTGCGGGCGCGCGCGCGCGCGTGTTTGTGTGTGTGTGTGTGTGTGTGTGTGTGTGTGTGTGTGTGTGTGTGTGTGTGTGTGTGTGTGTGTGTGTGTGTGTGCATGTGTATGTGTGATTATAGGTGCTTAAATATAATGGATATACTGTTTAATTACGTGACGTAGAATGTTTTCTGTGCTGTGGTAGTTTATTTTTTTAAGATGGCCGGTAAGTATATTTTTTTTTGCATTCGCGTTAATTAAGCCGGTGAAAGTTTAATTTTTTATTTAAATCATTGTAAATATATCTTGATCGGGCACTGTATTGTCCCTCAGCAAATTTAGATTTTACATAAATTTATTTAATGACGTCAGGATTCCCCCGTATAAAATATATATAAATAAAATAAAATATAAATCTATCCTTGATCTAAAATCAAAATTCAAAATGCGTTATCACCCCTGAGGACTTAGATGAATTGCTCGTTTCAATTAAAAATGGCCGTCATTTCTGTAATACTCTCCATACGAAACACAGCAGCATTACGCTGCTATTTCACTGTAATATTCCGTGAGAACGTGGTTCTTTCTCGGTGGGGCCGACGTATTCGTGCTACAACCGTTATATATAGCTGCAGCGTGGCTCTACTACGTATATATACTATTTTAATGCAACAATATGTTGAAACAGATATAATATTCATAATCATACTGAATAATACTTTTTGTTTTATGTCTATAAGTGCACTCCTAAGCAATTAAGGGTCATTAGGAATCATAAAAGAGCGTTACTTGCAATATCAGAACCATTTCGAGAGGGGAAATTACCAAATTGGTGCCAAGCCTCGTGCACAACCATTCCATCGATAGAGCGGGATAACGTTTAGTGAAACAATAGGCTATTTTGCTAAACTTCCGAAGAAACCGCAAAATAGGGAATCAAAATTATAACTTAGCTCCTACTCATATTAATTTTTATTTATATATTTGCTTTGCGACTCTCTTGGCTTGGACTCAAAAGGCGAACATTTGAAAAAAGGTTTGGGGAAAGCATCGCGCGGCATATTCCTTTATAAGTTAGCGTTTACACTTTCGCGTGTATTCCTTTCAACTTGTGACAATGGAATACGTTTTACGTTTTAGCGGTTTCAAAATTTTTATTACTAAGTTTGCCGTGATAAATTGAAAAATAACCTGGACTACCTAGCTCTAAACGAATAAAGAGGTTCACACCTCGACTTGGTGCAATGTGTAAGGGAAATTTTGATTTAATATACATTCTAAAAGGAATAAATATGACTTATATAAAAATTAAAATTAATTGAAACTAATTTTTAAGTGGGCACGGCAAAGAAAGAAAAAGTATTTTATCATTTAGGTGGTAGGACTTCATATGATTAAGTAATCGCATGGGTTCGTGCCACCATTTCAATAACCTGTCACCAAGCAGCAGTGCATTATCACTGTTCCGATTTGATGGGCAAGAGAGCCAGCATAATTACAGGCTGTGAGGCATTTCGTCTTTGATGTTAGTTTCTGATGTCCTTAAACACTTAACATGTAATAAACTCGTTTTTCACTAAAATACCTACATACGAGTATAAGTATGAAAAAATTATACAGTTTTTTATGGAAGAGGAGGCAAACGAACATCGCTTATATAAAAAAGAACAAGGTGCTTTGAAATCATTATATTAATATAATGATTGAAAAACATCGAAAATAGAAGTGTTTATTATAAAAGCAGAGAAATTAAACTTATATCAGTTGAAAGGTACATAATTATGACACACATTTGAATGCAGAAAAATGTGTGTACAATGTTGCCGTTAAGGCAGGTAAAAGTAAGAGATCATACGCACATGGTTTTTCCATTCAAAACGCTATAACCAATTAAATCAAAGCCATATTTTTTGATCACGTTCATGGCTGTATAAGCTAAGAACACTTTGCCTTTCCTGCACAGAAAATATTCCAAAAAAGTTACGCAAACAAGTAGTAAGTATTGTCATTGTTTCCACACAATTGGTCGAATTTTGATCACAGAAGAAATAAGTAATAACAAGATAATTAATAGAATCAGGCGTTACTTTTGAAATCCATTATATTAAAGTTGGTAAAATTACCTTGCGTACATCCGCTGGATAAAATAAAATGATGTGTCTACCTAGTTTGAAGAGCACCTCGCCCTCCTCAATTGCGTGCATATCTCCGCCACCACTAATCCCAGCACCATTACTCCCAACACCACTACACAGTCAGTACAGTCTTAGTACTTAGCGGTCAGCCACCGCAGAGTCTACATCACCTGAAGATGCCTCGTGTAGAGGCGAAACACGTCGTATTGTCGTCAGTGGTGTGTCTTTCCTAGTGTAGTGGTGTTGGGAGTAGTGGTGCTGGGATTAGTGGTAGCGGAGATAGTGCACGCAATTGAGGGAGGCGGGAGGTGCTCTTCAAACTAGGTAAGACACATCATTATTTTATCCAGCAGATGCCTGGTAATTTTTACTTTCTTAACTCTTCAAATGAATTATGTTATTCTCTTTTCAAATTATACTAAATTATAAAAATTAATGCAAGCATAATATTCCCTTTCAGTGTTTATTCGTAGTATTAAATATATAGACATTAACATTTGCGACTAAAGTCTGCTTTGTTAAGTTACAATTTTAATTGAAAAACATTTGAATACAATATTAGGCATTACATTGGTTAATCTGTAAACTTGTGGAGTTCAAGTTTGTTCACTGTGCTCAATATTATGTATTGAATACGTTGTGTAAATATAAACTTATAAGTTTGAATATCGGTAAGAACGTTTCATTCATTCATTAATTTATTTATTTATTACCAGCCATATATTGTTTCATAGGCAGCGTAATTGCAATAGTTACTACTCGTACGCTTGGTGTGTTAGCAACCGCAGTTGTTTTATTACTAGAGCTCTTAACAGGAAGATGCTGCCGCTCATCTCCTGTATCAGTTTCTCTATTATAAAACCCTCTGGATGATATGTAATTGTAGATTCTCTTACGCTGCCGCTACACGGTTAGAAAGTATTTAATCCAAAGTTCTGTATTGGAGCATCATGATCATCCCAGCCCCTCAAAATTCCACTGTTGAACATAGACCTCCGCTAAGGCTAGCTAAAACGATCTTAAACCACCTGCATCAATCAACTCCCTGCAGGTCTTACCAGGTCGTAACTCTATTTCGGGGGAGGCTGTCCTACACTCAGCTTGCCGGTACAAGGCTGCACTTTTAGAACTCATAGACCATAAAGTCGTAGTAGACATAATGAAAATATAAAGGTTTTCTGGAGTCATATCAATGAATAAGATGATTTTTCTATGGTTTTATGGTCGTATTTTTCAGCTCTCTTCCCTAAAGCTTAATTAATTTACGAGTAAGTCCTCTGCAATTGTATCTTGAATGTTTCAATTAACGTCTGGGTCAGAAAAAAAACCTAATTAACGACCTTCAGAGAATTTTGGAAGTTTTTGTACGTTGCGAGTTAATTTTCTTTAAATGACCAATGATGAAATAATTGATAATAAAAGCAATTTAATTAATATAATAAAAATAATAAATTTAAGTTCAATTGACTTTTAAAATATTTAAAATAAAAAATAAAATAATTAAACAAGAGTCTTGTATACAAAAGTTATAATAATATTTTTATAATAAATATAATGAAATTTATTACCAGCGAGTTACGTTAAAACTTTAACGTAATTACCTTGGTTTTTATTACCAGAGGTTAAATATTTCCTTCATATCTACGAATTTTTAATTTAAGTGGCGATTAACAAAAAGCTAATGAAGTAAACACAATTTTATTAATATTCTTTTTATAGACAATGGAAATTAGCTATAAAAAGAATCTTTTTAATTTGCTAAATTAATTTATGCGACTTTTGTAGGCTTTATGTTAAATCCTTCTTTTTCCCATTATTTTTTTTTATAACGGGAACGTGGGAAGGTTCTTGAAAAAAGTATGCACGAAGCTTACATTGATGATATAGAAAATAATATAAGCAAATCACCGAAAGCCTTCTGGAACTTTGTTAAGAGTAAAAAATCTCCAAATTCATATCCTTCTAATATGAAATTCGGACAGTATTCTTCAGGCAAAGGCGAAGTAATTTGTGATTTTTTCAATCAGTTTTTTTAGTCTAACTTTCTTAACGATTCCGACACAATTAATTTTAATATTATTGACTCGCAAATTGATCAATCCCCTGTTGATATCCCCTGTTGCAAGAAGCAGAGGTATCTAGGCTTTTAAAGGCTATCGACCTCTACAAGTCAGCTGGACCAGACGGTATCCAGGCTATCTTAATCGTACGTTGTGCGGACTCTCTTACTTTGACTCTGAGAATTCTGTACCGCCGTTCCTTAAAGGAAGGCATCTTTCCAAATATTAGGTCCTTACATATGAAATTAGCGTTTTGTCGTACTGACCACTTTGATCTGAAATATCTCCTCTTTGGCTAAAAATTCCAAATTCAAATTTATAAATTCATTTAGCTGGTACATTTGAGTTTTAAAAATAGTTATTCATTTGTTTTTTCCTCATTATTTTTTTCTTTGGCGTCGCTTATTAACCGCACAATGGAAAACATGAAATATCGGTATATTTACGAGTATGAGTTCTACCATGGCACCAGTGCTGCAGAAACAGCTCGAAGGATTAGTGATGTGTACGGCGCTGATGTCGCAAAAGAAAGCACGGTACGTATTTGGTTTCAAAGTTTTCGTTCTGGAAATTTCGACCTTCAGAACCAACCCCGTGGACGGCCGGAGATAAAGTGGAAAATGAAGTATTGTGAAAGCGGATCCATCACAAAGCACTTCAGAAATAGCTGCAGGCTTTCGGGGTAAGTGATAAAACTATATTAATCCATTTGAAGCAAATCAGGAAAGTAAAAACTTGAACGATGGGTACCTCATGATTTGAATGAATCGAACTTGCAAACACGCGTCGACTGCTGTGTTACTTTGCTCCACCGACACAATAATGAAGGATTTTAATTGAATTATTACTTGTGATAAAAGTGGATACTGTGCGATAATCGGAAGCGCTCGTCGCAATGGCTGAACCCTGGAGACCCAGCCAAATCCTGCCCTAAATGAAAATTGACTCAGAAAAAGCTACTTGTGAGTGTTTGGTGGACTAGCGCTGGTGTCGTTCACTACAGCTTTCTAAAATCTGGCCAAACAATTACGGCAGATATCTTTTGTCAGCAACTGCAAACCATGAAGGAAGAACTAGCTGCTAAACAACCGAGATTGGTCAATCGTTCTAGGCCACTGCTGCTTCGACAACACAAGACCACACTGCACAACAAACAACCACTAAGTTAGATGAGCTACAATTGGAATATCTGCGACATCCACCGTACTCCCGGACCTTGCTCCAACATATTACTATTTTTCCGGAATTTGGACAACTTCTTACAAGGAAAAAATTCAACTCCGATGCGGCAGTTAAACCGCCTTCAAAGAGTTTATTGATTCTCGCCCCATGGTTTTTAGTAAAGGGATCAATGCCTACCTATGAGATGGCAAAAGTGCATAGATAACAACGGTGCATACTTTGATTAACTAAATATATTTTACAAAAAAAAAATACTTTATATTCCACCCGTACAAAACGCCAATTTCATATGTAAGGACCTAATATTTGGAAAAGTGCGTTTATTACTCCAATACATAAAAAAGGACCTAAGGATAAGGTACAAATTATCGTCCCATTTCCAAGCTCTGTTTATTCGCTAAAGTACTTGAAAAAATAATTTACAACCAGGTGTATTATTTTTAGTGAAAATCAACATGGTTTCTTTAAAAACAGATTCACCGTGTCAAATCTTGTTATTTGTTCCGGCTATCTAACTAGCTTTATGTCTCAACCAGCACAAGTAGATGTAATCTAAACAGACTACTGCAAAGTATTCGATAGAATCGATCGTTTAATTATTTTACGTAAACTTCTTGCAATGGGTGTCAGGGATGACTTATTCAGATGGTTTACGTCATACATCAGAAATCGAAGTCAATCTGTCGTCCTTGATGGATATCGTTCGTCTGAAATCCATATATCGTCTGACGTACCCCATGGATCCTTATTGGGACCCTTGCTCTTCTTAATTTATATCAATGATATCGACACGTGTTTTAAAAGTTCCAAGATTATTCTTTACGCTGACGATATGAAAATCTTATGTCCTATAACAAATTTGGAAAGTTCTAAATTCTAAATTGAAGAGAGCATTCAAAAGGATCTCTTCAATTTAGAAGCGTACTGTTCTAACAATAATCTTGATCTGAATGTTTCTAAATGTTTTATCTGCTCATTTAGTCGTAAACCTAAACCTATAATTTATAATTATAAATTACGCCATATTTCTCTAAATAGAACCAGCACTATCAGAGATCGTGTTACTTTTGACTCTAAATTGCTGTTTGACAATCACGTTGACGGTATTGTTACAAGGGCTAACAAAGCGCTGGGTTTCATATTAAGATTATCGGCAGATTTTAAAAGCATAAAAACCTTTAAATTTCTATATTGAGCTTTTGTACGCAGCCATTTGGAATATGCCTCTGAAATTTGGAATCCAAAATATAATGTATATGTTGAGAGGATAGAGTGCATACGGAAAAAGATATTTGCGTTTTCTTCAATTTAAATCAAAAAAGTTTATAAACTTTTTTGATTTAAATAATTTTTTTTGATTTTTCCAGCTATACTCTTCGATGTAAAAAAATTCACATATTACCTTTTTATGAGCGTAGAAATATTGCAGATTTCTCTTTCCTCTTTAAAATTATGAATGGTAATGTTGATTGTCCTGAAATATTGAGTAAAATAGGTTTATGTACCTCATCATCTGGTTTACCTAACAAACAAAACCTACACTTTTATCTGTACCATACGTGAAAAGTAATAACAGGCAGAACTCTTTTATAATTCGATCATGCAGATCTTTTAATGCTGCAGCACATTATTATAACGTAGATATTGATTTATTTTATTCCAGCGTTCTCCAACTTAGACGTTCACTTTCTGATAACTTCTCTTCTTTTTGATAATGTTATTTATAGTTACGTGTACTGTCACTTGCCCTATACTCGTATATCTCTTCTGACACACTCTTGTTATATAAAGTATTATATAAGTAAAAACTTGTAAATGGCCTTCATTTTTGTTATAATTATATTATTTTTGTAAATTAGCTGTAAGTTTTCCAAGCAAATAAAAATAAATAAATAAAATCCTTTGTTTTTACAGACAGTTTATTTGGACACGATCGTTAACTTATTAATATTAAATTATTTCAAACATCAGCCACTGTTAGCATTTATCCAAAAATACGAACTATTGGTTATCAAATAGTGTTTTAATTTTTCCTGTCTTTAAAAACGGAAAGCAATTCTATCTTCAATTGTAGGCAAGTACCAGTGAGTGCTTTGTATAGCGGGTAATCTGATAGCATTTGATAGTATTATTAAGTTGTCACCGACGCCAAAATCGGTCAAGGCAGGTTATAATCAAAAAACTTGAGTCTCCCTCTAAAACACTATAAAATATTTTCTTTATTTTAAGTTAGTCTTTTTTTAAATACCTATGCCATTATAATAAATGAGAGATTCCTTACGGTAAAATTTTACGAAGTAAATAAAATCAATTTGGCCGCTCAGTACGAGTATATTTACAAAAACTTAATGTACCTACACAAAAGATAGTTTTATTTAAAATAGTAATGTACATTGTGTAAATGACTTCTTTAAAGAACTACAAAGAATTAAATAATTTAAAATTCTGAAGTCGGTGATAAGACAGTGTAATTAGGAGAATCAAAAACTTTTTAAGAAAAATAATCATCATAATCAGATTATAATTTAAGAAAATATCGCGTATAATAAAATAAAAAATAAAATACGTTTGAAATATAAAAATCCTCCTTTTTTGAAGTCAGCTAAAAGCACAAATTAGTACCAAGCTTATTTCTTTATGTGGTAATGAACATAATTTTACAAAATTTCTCAGAAAATATGCAGTCTATCAAAAAGTAAAAATGTTAATTAATAAAAGGTGTGCAAAAAGGGTTGGGATAATGAGATGACGATGCCACCATTGGTTTAAATTCAATCGTACAATATTTTAAATTATTATTTAACAGGACCCCGGTGGGTTATTTCCTATTCCCGCCCAAGAGAGAGGCTTTTACCGAATCGGTGGTAAAAGTATAAGCGACTTTCATTAAATATTACTTGTAAAACTTTATTCCTGGATATATTTTTCGCCATCAGCCATTACTAGGAAGTAGGACTCTTTTTCTGCCTGAATATCCGTCTGGGTAGGCAACAGCCTTTTACCTATTTTTGCCGCCAAACAGCAGTGCGTGCGCTGCAGTGTTCTGGTCTGAAGGGTAGAGATAGCAAGTATAAGAATAGGCTGCGAGGCATTCAATCTTAGTCGTCAGATGTTACAACCCATTTGTAGTCTTCTTAATTTCAAGTTCACTTACCATCAGGTGAACTGTAAGTTCGTTTATCACTTCAATCTTATTAAAAAAAAAATGGTGCGTGTAGTTTTGTACACACGTACGAAGTGAAAATTCTTTACGACGTCTAATTCTTCTTTTATTTTATATTTTACATAAGTAGTTTAAATAATAGTATACTCGCAGTCCCGGCGATGAAACGTTACAAGAAAACGTGACTTTTTTTAATACTGTACTGAGTTTCTCCACAACGTCGATAAAGAACTTTCACTTCAAAAATACTTTTGAATAGCAGCTTCATGCTGCCTTTTTACTAGAAACGAGGCATTTAATCTTAGTCCTCAGGTGTGAAAACACATCTGCGTATAATCAAAGATAGATGAAGGCGTCTATGACCTACATTATTCACTCCATCAGGTGGACTATGAGCTCGTTTGTCACTTTTTTATATAAAAACTCAGTTCCTAGAGCTTTTAGTTAGCGATGGTGAGGTTTAGGTGAGGTTGGAACTTAAAGAAAAAGTTCACAGGTTCTCTCTTAAAGCGGATGTAATTTACAGGTATAGTGTAGTTACTCGTAATATCGATTATACTTGTTTAAATCTCCACATATATTTCTAAACTCGATTACTAGATTCAAAGACCAAAAGCATATTTAGTGAAAACTAATTTTTCCTATCAATATTTAATGCAATAATTTATTGCAGAATGAAAAATCATATTTAATTATTTTTAGTTCAATGAAATCAATTTTTACTTTTTATTAAAAGTTCGCTTTTTTGACCATCTTGAACTTGTTGTTATTAACTTCATCTAATTGGTAACAATTAAAAATTTAGTTTTGGGTTAGAGATACTGCTTCCGCATGTGTTTTAGCATGAGTTTTTATTTGTATTTCGTCAGTCAACCATCTCAAAATGTACAAATGATATATAGTTAGCCATACGCCCAATCAGAACAGCCACCTTTACACCGCCAAGTTTTACCCGTGGTGGAACCATGCTACAGCTATATTATAGTCGTAGCACCAATGGGTCAGCTCAACCAGGGTAGGACCACGCTCTCACAAAGTATTAGCGTAAAATAGCAGTTTAATGCTGCTGTGTTTGTTTTAGTCCTTAGGTGACATATCATCTGCATTTTGATTCTTCAACGAGGATCGATGCAGATGTCTATGGGCCACAGTATCCACTTACCATCAGGTGGACTGTATGCTCGTTTGTCACCCTTATTCTATAAAAAAAATCTTGAGCTGGTTGGTCATTAGTATGGCGTCACTGGGGCAGAGGTATGAGGAGGTATGGCATGGTGCCATTTCGTATCATAGTGTATCTTACGCGACACTGGCGGATCCGCACCGATGATTCGGCGGTGGTAGGTCCCTGGGAGGAGAGGAACGTTGGTATTACGATGCGCCTCTCTTATTTCCATTCGCTACGAGGATCAAGAAAGCTGGTGCTCCCATAATGGCCCCATGGCCACCTTGTAAAAAACTCGGCGAATCTGTTGCGGAAGTGCTTATACAAGCCGTATAGTAAATGTGCGCCATGTGATCCAACGCGCCTTGCCTAGAATGGCTAGGGCTGATCCTGACTTCTCCCGAGAGGAGGCTGCCAAGAGGTGGCTGACACTGGTGGAACTGTAGATGTCATACTCATAATCAATTATGTCTTCATTTATATACTGATCATTTAAATAAATCACATGTAGCAAATAAACATTATGCCTTAAAGTAATAGAAGACCATGAAATGCAACATTATTTTGTCAAAATAAATTAGCTTTAGCTATATATTAATTAGCTGCTTTTTTTCGCGGGTGGGTGATAAATAAGTGCATACGTATTCTTCCTGTTTTAATTATTATTTAATTAATAAACTAGTTACTTACATTTAATTTAGGGACATTATCACTTATTAAAACACGTAAATTATTTTAAAGTAAAAGTACAAGTTGGTTATGCAATAGATATTTTTTTCCATTGCACCACACTGCTGGAGCACAATTTTTCTCCAATCACTTTGTGAATTTTTAACTACACTATGGCCACAATTGCTGGCATTGCGAAACTCAGAGGTCCCTGGAAGCGTTAATCACTCGTCGGATGGAAGAGTTAGAGAAGCAACTCGGTTCCAGTTCTACCAAAGCTGTTGCTGCTGAGAAGGTTGGTCAGGATTTTATTTTATTTCGAGACTTTGTTCAAGACATGTTCAACCTGCTTCGCCAACAAATAGGAGAGTTAAGTCGGTCAGTTGACACCATTGAGACAAGACACGACAGAAAATATCTTTTGTTAAATGGTGTTCCAGAAAAACAGATGAATATGTGCCCAATGTTGTTGTAAGCATCCTTCAGAAACACTTGAGTATGACGAATCTCTCATCATCTTCTATGCGGATGGCTCATAGACTCGGTATGACTAAGACGGATCACAACAGACCGATACTTTTCCGTTTTGCTGATGTCTCGATGGTACAAAAAGACTATGTTGAAGGGAACACCGTTTACGTTATCCGAGTTTCTCATAAAATACAGGCAGAATTTGTTCATGCAAGCTCGAAGACAATTTGGGATGAAAAAAATTTGGTCTTCAAAGGACTTCATTAGCGTCAGGTTGCCCGATGGTTCCCGCCAGAGTATTCAATCCAATGAAGACCTCAACCGGCTGATGCGTCAACATAGCAAGCCAGGATGTGATGAGGAATCTCAACCGGTGATGGAAGAAACAAGGGCTTCGAGGGAGCCTGGAAACACGCACAGCGAAGCACCACGAACTAGGCGTTCGGTTAGAAAACTTTAATATTAGATAATTGTTACGATAATTTGTTTGATGATTATACATAGACAGTCGTGCGGTTACTGGTTGTTAAATTTAATAGCGTTAGCGCAGGTCCCTTTTTTTTCTGTACAGTGAATGCAATCCCCATTGTTCTCATTCGTTAGCCATACAGAGTTGGTAAACAACTTTTAGTTGAAGTAATTATCAACCATATGTGTGTATATCTAGGGTTACGAACTAACATTATGGAATATTTTATTAGTGGTGTTTCAATATCTCATATTTTTTGTTTTATAACTCGGGTACAAAAGAAAAACTTTTGATGCATTTTATGTTTAATGTTTTCTGATAGTTTTATGACCAAAGTGATTTAATATCTATCTCATTTAATTTTTTTTCTTTTTTTAATCTTGTTTTGTAAACAGTCCACCAGCAAGTTTGGTAGCAGTAATCTAAATTACAATACAGCATAAACATATTATTTTAAAGATATTTATTTTATTTACTTAAATAAGTGATATATTTATTTATAGTCAAATAAGTTATATATTTATTTAAATTAGTTATTTATATCTTAATTTATTTTTATATAATATTGTATACTGATTTGCAGCGCCATGGCAGTTTCCGATAACGATTCATTCACCTCTGCTAATTCTGATTCCTTTTATTCATTTTCTGACTCTGATTTGGAATTACACTTCATTCTCTCCTAACCCAAAAATTCGATGATTATAATTAAAATTTCAACGTTTGTCCCATCAACGTCCAGAGTATTCAACAGCGTTACAATGAACTTTTAGAAACTTTTATTATTCAAAGCATCTTCGCGATACTTATCTCAGAAACCTGGTTAAACTCAACTCTGCCTTCTACTTCTTACGGAATACCAGGTTTTGTTTTACTTCCTAACGATCGCATTAATAAAAGAGGAGGTGGTGTGGCACCATACCTGCGAAGTGGTATTCCTTACAAAATTTTTGGAACGAAGTTCTTTATCGGACGGTACGGATTTGGCGGATGGGGGCTAGGTGACAAAAAGTGTAAGATTTTTCCATCACCACCCCTTCTGATGTAGTGTAGACGGCCTTGGCGGCGTTAGGAAGCAAGATGGAATAATATCCATCTCCCTCGCACCTTTTCTTATCTTGCCATGAAAGAAATATTATTTTATTTTAAATGACGCTTCATTAAAACGAAGTACCATTTATTATTTGCATTCCATGCCACAATCTCATAACTGCACATTAACTTTCCTCCCGTTGCTGATGACGATATAAAAAAGACCATTTATTGTATTAACCCGGGAACCATGACCTATATGTCTGTGGTACCGGGTGACTTGAAAAATTCGAATTATTTTTTACCCCGCCGCCGATTTTCATCGCGATTTCGAGTAGCTGCCTTATTTCCCCTCCCCTACCGTCAGTTCACCCCGCGACGTCAGAGCAGGTACAAGTTCCTGAGTTTTAGCGCCAACCCGGTACGGTACACCGGGGTCACCGAATATGTAAGTAAAATAGGCTGAGTTGAATAATTGATTATTCATTTTTTGTCAGATTTATGTACATTTTTTTTACTAAATTTTGTTGTTTTATTGCGTTGTCCTATAATCAGTAAGTTTATTGCATGATTTTATCAATTTTATCGAAATCACAAAATTATTCTATCTTGTTTCAAAAATAAACTTTGTTACAGCATGACGACAGATCATCAATGTCTTCAAATAGTGAAGCTGGAAGTGATATCGAACCGGCGAATCCTTCACCAGATGACATACAGAATTCAGACAGCGAAGACGAGCTAAGTGACCGAGAAGCTTCGGGTAACAACAGCGCCTTTTATTTAGGAAAGGATAAAAGTACGAAATGGAGCAAAGAACATCACCGCCAATCTATCCGTACTAGAAGTTTCAATATAGTAACTCAGTTACTAGAACCTAAACAAGCTATATTTGGTGAAATGGACCCTCTTGGAATTTGGAGAAACTTCTTTGACGACACTATGATTGAGATTATTGTCGATTATACCAACCAATACATTGCTTCAGTGAAAGATAATTATGCTAGAGAAACGTAACGTAGTGCCTTATTGCAGTTTTTGCTTGACTGAAAAATATTGATTTTAAAAGATTTATTTTTTATTTTTTGTTAGTAGGATGCCATTTTTTGTTTATTGTATAAGTTACTAGAGTCTAGAAATTGAAAAGACTGAACTAATTTCAAAAATATGTTGACTGTTATGTTTTAAAATTTTTAAAAAGCTGTGTGTAAGAACTAACTAATTTTATAGGTTCTATGTGAATTTGCCTAATCAAAAGAACAAGTAAATAAACGAGGCTGTAATTAATGAAATATCGTTGTTTTAATGTCATATAATTTATAATTAATTAAAAAAATAGTCAGTAAATAAAAGATTTTGAAAAATCTTCCATTGAAAACCCCGGTGCGTGGGAGCGAGGTCACCGAAGATGTAAGTCAAATCGACGTCACCGTTGGCGGGTTAAGTCTATGGTAGTTGGCTTCGATAATGTGAATAGACTTATGATCATCTTAATTCTAGACTATGTTACTCCTATTATTACTCACATCATTAATCATTCACTATTGACTGAGGATTTTCCTACATTTTGGAGAAAAGCATTTGTCATTCAGCTGCCCAAAGTTCTTTCTCTCACTTTCGCCCAATATCCATTCTCTCTTTTTTTATCTAAAGTTCTTGAAGCTATTGTCCACAAACTGGAGAAAATGTGTTAGTCCTAATAGATTTCTAACGCTTTTAACGCTGTCGATCATGATATTACCCTAGCTATACTTTGTCACCTGGGTTTCTCTTTTTCAGCACGGGAATGGTTCTTCTCATATCTTCGGGGTCGTCAGCAGGCAATTCAAGTAGGTCAGATTATGTCTGATTGGTGCTCGTTGTCTGCTGGCGTTCCTCAAGGTGGAATTCTCTCTCCTTAGAACAGGATTCTCAGTCTTTATAAATCTCATTACATCGCACATTGGCTGCTTGTACCATCTGTATGCTTATAACTTACAAATTTATGCTCAAGCTGAGGTCGCATGTATCGATGATGTGATTGAGAAGCTCAACTGTGATCTAATTGGTCTAATTATGTTTCTAATTGGTCAAACATATTTGGTATTAGGGTTAATCCATCAAAATGTCAGGCTATTGTGGTTGGTAGTTCTCGTAGAATGACTAAAATTGATATGAAGGCGCTGCTACCTCCCATAATCTTTAATAATGTTATTGTTCCTTACTCAACAATTGTTAAAGATCTTGGCTTAATTATAGACAACACCCTCAGTTGGCGACCGCATATATATGAAGTGAGCAAAAAGGTCACAAGCACTCTGCGTTATCTGTATCGTGTCAAGAATTTTTTCCGATAGGGACTAAGGCAATGCTAATACAGACTCTAGTGTTGCCTATTCTAGATTATGCTGATGTTTGCTATGCTGATGCCTCGCAAGAACTTCTAAACAAACTGGATCGACTTCTCAATAATTGTATACGCTTCATTTACGTAAATACGACCACATTTCCTCTTATCGTTCTCAGCTTAAATAGCTTACGTCTCCGTTATCGCAGATATTCCAGAATACTGTGCACATTATTTTCAGTTTTACACGATCCGTTTGTCCCTGAATACCTGAAATGCTAATTTCAGTATAAGGGTGATTCCCATAATCGTTGTCTCTGTTCTACGGAAAAATCTACCCTCCATGTCACACTTGCTTTTTACACAAATCTGTTACTCCCCATGCGGTAAGATTATGGAACGAATTACCGGGCAGTGTATGTACGCGCAGCTACGAGCAAGGCATCATTCAAACGCTTACTCTGGAATCACTATCTAACGTTGCGGGAGTAGTTTGTGGATTTCCATTTCATTTTTTATATCCTCAAATTCCAACTTTTCCCTTTTCCTGTTTTTATTTAACATATTTTATAAGAGTTTTGAGTATGTAGTAGTAGTTATGGTAATATTATGTAGACATTGATATATTTTACTTGGCTGTTTGCACTTTGCACCTACAATATCTTCTCTGCTTAGCCTGGAGGTAGACTGGTAGAGACTGCCCTGTTGCATTAAGTCCGCCTTTTTGTACTTGGTGTGCAAATAAAGCATAAATATATAAATAAATATAAATAAAATTGGATTGTCTGTCTATGATATAGAAATAACTGCCTTTTATAGAGCTTTAGAGGTTATGGTCATGCTATTAAGACATGAATAACCATTTCTTTTCTGTCTGTGAATATTTTAAAACTTTCGCTAGGCATAATGCTTTGGATTCGGGCAAACGCTACGAGTTGATGGAGTAGATCGTGTAGTCCCTAAGACTCAATAAGCCTGCATTTTAAACTTTAAGCTAGATGATGATATACCCTTGGATTTTTAATATATTTTACTCGATAAGCTTCAAAAATATTTGTAATAATTTTATGAACTTAAAAAGTTTTTTTTTATGCCTTGTAGAAATTTTTCTGATTTATTTTAGTTGATATTTTTATGACCAAATTATATCTTGAAAAGCGACGTCGTAGTGAGAGCACAGGAGGACGGAAATTGCATTTTATAATGTGTAGCTACCCTAACAGTCTCTGGAAGCAGTTACTGAATGTGGAACTTAATTTATAGGAGTGTAGTTCAGATAATATTATCACTAAAGTTTATGAAGTAGAAATTGATATTTTTTTAATTTATTCTTAGAAAGAGTGTTACATTATTTACATTTTAAATTTTGCCATACTGTAAGCCAGTTTGTCGGCAGCGCAACAGTTTTATCGTTTCATACTCCTTAGTAAAAAAACAATATCTGTTACTTATAAATACTTAAATTAACACATAAATAATTAAAGAAACATTCACTATGGACATTCACATATACTATGGACACAACGACAGATAATGTTTCCTCAAGATGGTTTTGAGCTGCGACTTAGTTAAGATTTCGTCATAAATATTTGCCACCTCATTACACAAAGTCGGAGTTATCCATTGCCTTGTACGTCGTCCAAAGTAATTTCCAACCCTAGGTATGAGATATTTCCTCCTTTGTGTAACTTGGCGCTTCGGCATTATATATGTCTTAGGTTTTTTAAATGTTACCATACCATGCTGGTCTAATATGATGATGGATTTTACTTTTTTGCCTATGGGAAGAATTTTGAAAATTTTAAATAACATTTCATAATTTTTATCTAGAGCATTTTTCGTTTTAGAATCAAATAATATCTTTAAGAGTCTTATCTGTATAGATTTTATTTTGTTAAGATATGTTGGGAATGTAAGTCCATATGCACCTAAGCCATATCCGATCGTTGCGTCTGCCAGGGCATAATGCAGCATATTCATGGTTCCTTGATTCACAACATATTTTATATGATTCAGTTTACCTAATACTGCCCTAAGCCTACACTAATTCAACATGCAAGTCCCATGAGAAATGATAATCTATAACTAACCCTAAATATTTATAGTTCGTTACACATTGTAGCTTTTCGCAGCGGCAGAGAGAGCTCAACCGATCAGTATACAGGCAATCGTAAGTGTGACCCATAAGAGTTATATCTACAGTTTTTATAGAACGGTTATAGGGTGATGATATTACCATAAATTTGGTTTTACTCAAGTTTATGATGCCATTGTCGTGGGACCACTTTATTAAGTTATTCAAATCCTGCTGCACTTTTAACTGTATCTGGCTACTGTTTTTTCCACTATACACGAGGCAGGTATCGTCAGCATACATGTATATTCTACAATTCTTGATAACATTTACCATGCTGTTAACGTGCATTACATATCCAATCGGGCCAAACACAGCGCCAGTCGATACACCAAATTTTACTTTTCCTATCCTACTATCCACTCCGTTTACACGAACAACAATATTTCTATTTTCTAAAATATTTTTTAAACCAAGTTTTCACTAGACCTCTTATTCCACATTCATCCATGGCCTACAACAAGCACTCATGTTCCAAAGTATCGAACGCCTTTCTAAAGTCTATAAATATAGCTACTACGATATTTTTATTATTTAAAGAGTTGTTTACATCATTTGAAAATGCTGTCAAGGCCGTCGTTGTACTTTTATTTAATCTAAACCCAAATTGAAATTCTGTTAAAATTTTATTTTTTTCAAGAAACACACCGATTTGTTTCATTAATATTTTTTCAAATATTTTATTTATAATACTTTATTTAGCAATTGGTCTGTAGTTAGTGTAGTCTCTGTGTGATCATGTTTGTAAATAGGTCGGATGATTGAAGTTTTTAAATGATCAGGATAAATACCTTCGCAAATATAATTATTTATTACTGAAGCTAAAATAGGACTGATATACTCTTTTACTAATTTCAAGTCCTGTACTTGTATGCCGTCAATACCTGGTGACTTGTTGCAGTCCATGGAGTCAATAACTTTACATACATCCTTCCCCACGACATTCCTAAAACAAAAACTTACATTACAATCTTTAACATAACAATTTATATCAAAGAAATTTTTATGACACGAATGGTTCGATTTTAATTGTTCACTTTCTTGTGTAAAAGTTAAACAAAAGTTATTACAGATGTGTTCCATCTTTACCTTATCTCTAGTCTCTTAAAAAATATTTTTCTATGACATGATCCTGAGTTGACATTGATCTACCCAACCAATTATTTAAGCAGCTCCACACCTTACGCATGTCTCCATACAATCTCTAATACTTTCGCGCCTAATATTTGTCGTCCTTTATTGATAATTTTAAGAAAATAGTGCTTAAGAGTTATCTAAATTAATAAAATTATACAAATATACGATACTACAGTTAATTTTTGATGCCATATTTAGGTATTTTAGGTTTTGAAATTAGTTAAATGATTAAAACTTAAAAAGAATTAATTACTAATATCCTTGTAAACTACTAAAGGAAATATTATGAAATAGTTACCAGAATATTAGGACTAGCATAGCCGTCATGGCAACAAATCTAGATAAATAAAAGAAAAATGAGTATAACACGGCAGGTCCACATTCTAACTTCCCAGAAGAAAGTGACAGAAAAAGTGACATTGTCAACCTTGTAACCTGTGAAAACGAATAAATAAATTGAAATTGAAATTGAAAATTGAAATTGAAAAAATAAACCTGGAATATTAAATAGGAAAATCAAAATAACGTTACACATCTGCATATTATTATACCTCTCTTAATTTTCTTCCATCCATCCATTAGAGCCTATAAAATCCCTTGCTGAACATAGGCCTCTCCCACAGATTGCCTCATTGAGAGATTTTGCCATAACTGCCAAAAAAGCGGCCAACCCGCTTTCATGATTTTGCAAGCTGCTAGGTAGTTTTATTATTTTGAGTTCAGGACGATACTACTGTCCATCTTCTGTTTTAGTTTCTCTCTGTTGCCTCTTACGACATCCACGGGACGAATTGGGGTATTGGATATTCTGATACTGCCATTACACGGTTTACACGTAATTTATTCATACTAAAATAAAGATAAAATAGTTTCAAAAATCGAAAAGTGCACGCATCATGAGCGTTTCATTTAATGTTGATAAAAAAAATTGTATTCCTGACTTTTAAAATATATTATTTATGTGTTTTAAATTTAGCGCTCTAATGTATTAACAGGTAGTGTCACCTTCAGGGGGAAAAAAATAATGTTTACTAAAATAAATCGATTACACAAAGTATAAAATCGATATAGGCTATAAGTATGGTACATTTGCCTTTGTCTATCAAGGGCTAAGAAAATAATATGAAACCACCTTTAAATTTTTAATAGCAACAAAACTTATAAAAGTTGAAAATATTTTCTTATATTTACGCGAAGACTACACATTAAATGAAACTACTTTTTACGAATTATAAGCTCGCTTCAAAATGTAGCCAACCTTGTCTGTGACCTCTGACATAGGGTAGTACAACAGGCACACGCTCGACTGTGGCCTGCTTCACTCGGTCACTATGACGTAGGCGCGGGATCCGAAGCTTGTTGTTTTGCAGTACTTGCTCGACGTGCTGAAGCTCGGCGGCCAGATATTTTCTGTCACGGATCCTCGTGCTCTCTGAAACAAAGATTTTCCCATGGTAGCTAACTGTGATGGATGATGGTGCGTGCGATTCACCATTTAAATATCGATTGGTATGGGTCTTTTTCCTATACACAGTGTGACCAATAGTGTTATCAGGATTTAGGATAACTAAAACTTCTAGGAAAGCTAAAGAATTGTTTGCCTCTAACTCCATTGTGAATTGTATTTTAGAGTTTATGGAATTAAGGTGGTTTCAAAATACAGTTACATTGTTAGATGGTAAAATTGTGAAAGTATCGTCTACGTACCACTTGTATAATCGTGGATTTACAGGAGCAGTATGAAAGGCTTCTCCTCAAAGTCCTCCATGAATATGTCGACGACTACGGGCGATACGGGTGAGCCCATCGCCACACCGTCTACTTGCTTGTAGAACTCTTCCTTCCACAATAGATAGCCAGATGTGAGGTAGTGTTTGAGTAATGCTGCATATTCTGTGGGCATTTTGTTATTTTCTAGCTTCCTAGTTACAATTGAGATGCAGTTTTCAATAGGTAAGCAAGTGAATAGTAACTGAACAATAAAACTGACCATAGTTTCATTGTCAGCGAGATGTAGGTCTTTTATCTCACTAACAAAATGGTATGAATCCTTTGTGTGTGCTCTGGTATGTCCTCTCAGTGGTGACAGTATTTTTGCAAAGAGCTGAGCCAACTTATAAGTTGGTGAATCAATCTGGCTCACTATTCTATATTATAATAAATTATAATAAAGAAATACTCCGAAAAATTAGATCTCGACGTGAATTCGAAAATACCATCATGTGCCAAACCACCGAGGTTGTATGGGTTACCGAAAATACACAAACCAAACGCTCCACTACGTCCCGTAGTGGAGCGTTTGGTTTGTATATCCCGAGCTTCAGCATGTCGAGCAAGTACTGCATGACAACAAGCTTCGGGTCCCGCGCCTACGTCACAGTGAACGAGTGAAGCCGGCTACAGTCGAACGTGTGCCTGCTGTACTATTCTATGTCAGAGGAGTCACAGACAAGGTTGGCTAAATTTTGAAGCGAGCTTCTATTAAAACATACTTCAAGCCGCCGAAGAAGATTAGTAAATTTTTACTATCCGTCAAGTGTCATATCCTCTACAAGATGCAGTAGTGTACAAGCCGGATTGTGAATGTGGTCTCTGTTACATATGACAAACAAAAATATCTATAAAACTCGCGTAAAAGAACATATAGCTGACTTTTGCACCGACGTATCACGATGTCTGCAATTTGTGAACATGTTCAAGATCGTTCCCGCCATTACATTAAGTTAGATAGACCACAAACTCGCAAAAACACCGATTCCTGCCAAGGATGATTCATGAGGATATTGAAATTAAAAACATCCTAATTTCAATAGAAAAGATGGATGGTGCTGCCATCTGCTTGGGATCCTATAATTAATAAAATTAAATCCAAACCCAAGTATACCACTGTTAGACTTCAAGATACTGTAAGCTCATTCTGCGTAGATCGAACCAAAAATTAATATTAAAAAACTGAAGGTAGCCGGGCTAACTATGACATCGGGACGTCAAACACCTCAGTCCCCCACCTTGACTATGGGTGCTGTAAAGCACCCGAAACGTCGGGAATTAAAAAGTTAAAATTAAACGCGATATAATCCGTAAAAATTAGTTTCATTTAAAGTTGTTAATAATTTTATTAACAAACTACGCGTACTAGGCTATTGATATAAAATAGGGAAGCAGTTGATATAATTCTGAAGGTAATAAAAAAACCCGGTCTCTATACGTCTATTTTTTTCGGTAGTTATTATGACCATATACAAAATCAACATCCGGACGTCCACGTAAAATTTTTTTCACACCATTTTTTTCAAAGTTGCAATATAAAATGATTTTTAGAAAATATAAGATGGATTAATTAGAGTGTTTTCTAGATATACGGTTACTCATATTATTGTATAGGTGCAAAATGGTTATGATAGAGGCATTTTAAGAATACAAAATTGCTTGACCTTGACTTTTCGAGAGTAGCAACGCTTTGCGTTATGAGGCGTGCAAAATAATCAGGTAACATAATTGTACATAGAATTGTGGCCGGTGGAAGGAAAGGAGATCTCCCGACGGGCAAGGTGTTCTGCCCGGGAGCGGCCAACACTCAAGTAGTAGTTCGGAGCTATTGTATATATACTGTTTTTAATTCGGAACTTTGATAGCGCGATTTAGGCTTCGATGTATTTCGCTTGTGGCGCGACGACAGCGCCGCCACAGAATGAATCATTATTTGTTCTCGAGATATATGAGGCGAAAACTAATCATGAATATACATACAAACCGTCACCCACTTAAAACCATAGCATCCGACTTAGATACTAAAACGTCGAGATAATTATATAAAAAATTAAGAATTTGGTAAATCTGACCCATTAAAATAACAGCCTACTGGGAATTTGATTTAATTCCAGTGTGAGCACTATTTTGAAAGAACATGTTTTGTTTGCAGAATACCTTGGACGATGAAAGAGAAGTAACAATGCAACTCACTTAAGCTTCTGAAGATCAAAATGAAGATCGCCAACGTAGTGCTGTCATTGGCTTCTGTCATCTCTTTCTCCTGTACACATGCTAAAATAGGTACGTCATTAATCTATAATATACTCGTATATCTTACATATAAATAAAATGTAGTGGCTGCCTGTAATATAGAAATAATTGCCTTTTTATATTTTTTCTATCTATCTGTCTGTCCGGCTAATCTTCGGAACGGCGCGGCGGAACCGATCGTAATGAAACTTCACGAACAGGTGAAGTTTAGTTCTAGTTCTAGTTCTAGGCTTTTATACAAAACTTTGAGAACTGTAGTGAAAAAAAAAAAAAAAATTGATAAAATAAATGATCTTTGATTATCTTAAATCAATTAACGCACAATAATAAGAGATCCTTAATCCGCAAAGCTAGGACGGGTCGCTAGATTAAAATATATAATCTCCTCCGTCTCGGATTGCCTTCCCATCGAACTGGCTATGATTGTGAAATAGAGAGTGAACTTGTGTTTGCACACACAATCATGCACTTTACTGTTCTGCGCAGATAGTTCATCTCTGTTGAGACTGGCCACCTCGACCGAAATCTTGTCTGGAGGACATTATAAGATGAACTATTTTAATCTTGATATTTCGGAAATTAATTAGCTTATCGCTAATAGTGGTTAGTGGTATGAGATACATAATTATTTCAAATCAGTATTCTAATAATTCCTCTAATTGTTTAAATACAAGAGAAGAATTTGAAATGTATATTTCTCGGAAATACAGGGTGTCCAGTAAATAGCACGACATACTGCAGGGGGTGATAGCTAGGGTCACTACCTATCAATAAAACACAATATATGTTCAGCAAAATCTTACGGATTTACAGTTTTACAAAATTTTCCGAAATACCGAAAAATCTCTACCTTGTAACAGATTTTAAGCATCTCGTAATGAAAAATCCTTTTCTAGTACATTTTTTTCAAATTATTCGTGAATAGTTATTTTACTCATTGATAAGTCTTTTTCTATCAAAGACAAGAATGTTTTCAAGAAATACTATTTTTGTTTAAATTTGCACAGAACTATTTTCTTATCACTTAAGTTTAACCTACAGTGATGAAAAAAAATGTATGTGGCAGTTTGTACAACAAACTTAAAAATAGCTTGTTTAATGGTGATTTAGGAAAGATACAATACTAGTGCATTTTCATTAAAAAAAATACAAAAAATGCTATTTTAGTTCCAGAGAAGCTGATTTTGTTGAAAATGTAATTAACGTAATTTTGACAAAACCACTATGAGAATAAGTAATAGCTGCTCATTTACGCGAATTATTATAAAACTAGTTGTGACACGTAAAATGCGACATGCACGCGTAATGACTAAAGGTTTTACCTGCTCGCCGACCGACCCGACCCGACCGGTTACTGTCTAACAAAAGCGCATGTGCTATCGCTCTTTCTTGCATTGTGATTTTGTGTCTCCTCTCAACCTATTTGCGACACTTGTCAGTACGCTACCATTAAACCGTGCGCAACGCATCTCTGTGTTCACAAATTATTGTTTCGTACTGACGACTGTTTTGTGCCTTGGACCCCGGACTTTGTTTGCCTTACGATTTGGATTTTATTGTGATCACTACGACGACTTGGCGACCACCTGGACTTTTGTGTTTTATAACATGGCCAAGCCGCGTTTTCCTGATTATACGCAGCGAGAGAATGCTGAGATGCACCTTATTTACAGAAGCTGGCCAAAGTTCCCGAGCTGCTGCCACCCTCTACAGGAAAGGTTTCCCGATAGGAGACATCCACACGAAATGTTTACCAGAGTGCATAACTCCTACATGGAAGGCAGACTCCTGGTCAACGTGGCGGTGGACGGCCTCAAGTTGTTGACGAAGACATAGTGCTTCAGGAACGAGAACAAGACCCGACAACTTCGGTTAGGGCGATACAACGGCGCACAGGGATACCGAAGTCCACTGTTCATTCAGTACTTAAGAGGTATGGATACCATCCATTTCACGTACGACGCGTGCAAACTCTTTTAACTAGAGACTACCTGCCGAGAGTTCAATTCTGACGCCGCATGCTTGAAATGCATCAGGAGGACCAAACTTTTAATAAGGTGTTATGGGTGATGAGTCAGCCTGCAGAAAGGACGGCTACAATTTGCATAATTTATTCATACTAAAATAAAGATAAAATAGTTTCAAAAATCGAAAATGCACGCATCATGAGCGTTTCATTTAATGTTGATAAAAAAAATTGTATTCCTGACTTTTAAAATATATTATTTATGTGTTTTAAATTTAGCGCTCTAATGTATTAACAGGTAGTGTCACCTTCAGGGGGAAAAAAATAATGTTTACTAAAATAAATCGATTACACAAAGTATAAAATCGATATAGGCTATAAGTATGGTACATTTGCCTTTGTCTATCAAGGGTTAAGAAAATAATATGAAACCACCTTTAAATTTTTAATGGCAACAAAAATTATAAAATTTGAAAATATTTTCTTATATTTACGCGAAGACTACACATTAAATGAAACTACTTTTTACGAATTATAAGCTCGCTTCAAAATGTAGCCAACCTTGTCTGTGACTCCTCTGACATAAGTTAGTACAACAGGCACACGCTCGACTGTGGCCTGCTTCACTCGGTCACTATGACGTAGGCGCGGGATCCGAAGCTTGTTGTTTTGCAGTACTTGTTCGACGTGCTGAAGCTCGGCGGCCTGATATTTTCTGTCACGGATCCCTCGTGCTCTCTGAAACAAAGATTTTCCCACGGTAGCTAACTGTGATGGATGATGGTGCGATTCACCATTTAAATATCGGTTGGTATGGGTCTTTTTCCTATACACAGTGTGACCAATAGTGTTATCAGGATTTAAGATAACTAAAACTTCTAGGAAAGCTAAAGAATTGTTTGCCTCTAACTCCATTGTGAATTGTATTTTAGAGTTTATGGAATTAAGGTGGTTTGAAAATACAGTTATATTGTCAGATGGTAAAATTGTGAAAGTATCGTCTACGTACCACTTGTATAATCGTGGATTTACAGGAGCAGTATAAAAGGCTTCTCCTCAAAGTCCTCCATGAATATGTCGGCGACTACGGGCGATACGGGTGAGCCCATCGCCACACCTTCTACTTGCTTGTAGAACTCTTCCTTCCACAATAGATAGCCAGATGTGAGGTAGTGTTTGAGTAATGCTGCATATTCTGTGGGCATGTTGTTATTTTCTAGCTTCCTAGTTACAATTGAGATGCAGTTTTCAATAGGTAAGCATGTGAGTAGTGACTGAACATCAAAACTGACCATAGTTTCATTGTCAGCGAGATGTAGGTCTTTTATCTCACTAACAAAATGGTATGAATCCTTTGTGTGTGCTCTGGTATGTCCTCTCAGTGGTGACAGTATTTTTGAAGAGCTGAGCCAACTTATGTTGGTGAATCGATCTGGCTCACTATTCTATATTATAATAAATTATAATAAAGAAATACTCCAAAAAATTAGATCTCGACGTGAATTCGACAATACCATCATGTGCCAAACCACCGAGGTTGTATGGGTTACCGAAAATACACAAACCAAACGCTCCACTACGTCCCGTAGTGGAGCGTTTGGTTTGTGTATCCCGAGAATCAGCATGTCGAGCAAGTACTGCAAGACAACAAGCTTCGGGTCCCGCGCCTACGTCACAGTGAACGAGTGAAGCCGGCTACAGTCGAACGTGTGCCTGCTGTACTATTCTATGTTAGAGGAGTCACAGACAAGGTTGGCTACATTTTGAAGCGAGCTTCTATTAAAACATACTTCAAGCCGCCGAAGAAGATTAGTAAATTTTTACTATCCGTCAAGTGTCATATCCCTCTACAAGATGCAGTAGTGTACAAGCCGGATTGTGAATGTGGTCTCTGTTACATAGGACAAACAAAAATATCTATAAAACTCGCGTAAAAGAACATATAGCTGACTTTTGTACCGACGTATCACGATGTCTGCAATTTGTGAACATGTTCAAGATCGTTCCCGCCATTACATTAAGTTAGATAGACCACAAATCCTCGCAAAAAAACACCGATTCCTGCCAAGGATGATTCGCGAGGATATTGAAATTAAAAAACATCCTAATTTCAATAGAAAAGATGGATGGGTGCTGCCATCTGCTTGGGATCCTATAATTAATAAAATTAAATCCAAACCCAAGTATACCACCGTTAGACTTCAAGATACTGTAAGCTCATTCTGCGTAGATCGAACCAAAAATTAATATTAAAAAACTGAAGGTAGCCGGGCTAACTATGACATCGGGACGTCAAACACCTCAGTCCCCCGCCTTGACTATGGGTGCTGTAAAGCACTCGAAACGTCAGGAATTAAAAAGTTAAAATTAAACGCGATATAATCCGTAAAAATTATTTTCATTTAAAGTTGTTAATAATTTTATTAACAAACTACGCGTACTAGGCTATTGATATAAAATAGGGAAGCAGATGATATAATTCTGAAGGTAATAAAAAAAACCGGTCTCTATACGTCTATTTTTTTCGGGAGTTATTATGACCATATACAAAATCAACATCCGGACGTCCACGTAAAATTTTTTTCACACAATTTTTTTCAAAGTTGCAATATAAAATGATTTTTAGAAAATATAAGATGGATTAATTAGAGTGTTTTCTAGATATACGGTTACTCATATTATTGTATAGGTGCAAAATGGTTATGATAGAGGCATTTTAAGAATACAAAATTGCTTGACCTTGACTTTTCGAGAGTAGCAACGCTTTGCGTTATGAGGCGTGCAAAATAATCAGGTAACATAATTGTACATAGAATTGTGGCCGGTGGAAGGAAAAGGGGAGATCTCCCGACGGGCAAGGTGTTCTGCCCGGGGAGCGGCCAACACTCCGAGTAGTAGTTCGGAGCTATTGTATATATACTGTTTTTAATTCGGAACTTTGATAGCGCGATTTAGGCTTCGATGTATTTTGCTTGTGGCGCGACGACAGCGCCGCCACAGAATGAATCATTATTTGTTCTCGAGATATATGAGGCGAAAACTAATCATGAATATACATACAAACCGCCACCCACTTAAAACCATAGCATCCGACTTAGATACTAAAACGTCGAAATAATTATATAAAAAATTAAGAATTTGGTAAATCTGACCCATTAAAATAACACCCTACTGGGAATTTGATTTAATTCCAGTGTGAGCACTATTTTGAAAGAACATGTTTTGTTTGCAGAATACCTTGGACGATGGAAGAGAAGTAACAATGCAACTCACTTAAGCTTCTGAAGATCAAAATGAAGATCGCCAACGTAGTGCTGTCATTGGCTTCTGTCATCTCTTTCTCCTGTACACATGCTAAAATAGGTACGTCATTAATCTATAATATATTCGTATATCTTACATATAAATAAAATGTAAGTGGCTGCCTGTAATATAGAAATAATTGCCTTTATTAAATTTTTGTCTATCTATCTGTCTGTCCGGGCTAATCTTCGGAACGGCGCGGCGGAACCGATCGTAATGAAACTTCACGAACAGGTGAAGTTTAGTTCTAGTTCTAGTTCTAGGCTTTTATACAAAACTTTGAGAACTGTAGTGAAAAAAAAACGAAAAATTGATAAAATAAATGATCTTTGATTATCTTAAATCCAATTAACGCACAATAATAAGAGATCCTTAATCCACGCAAAGCTAGGACGGGTCGCTAGATTAAAATATATAATCTCCTCCGTCTCGGATTGCCTTCCCATCGAACTGGCTATGATTGTGAGGAAATAGAGAGTGAACTTGTGTTTGCACACACAATCATGCACTTTAATACTGTTCTGCGCAGATAGTTCGTCTCTGTTGAGACTGGCCACCTCGACCGAAATCTTGTCTGGAGGACATTATAAGATGAACTATTTTAATCTTGATATTTCGGAAATTAATTAGCTTATCGCTAATAGTGGTTAGTGGTATGAGATACATAATTATTTCAAATCAGTATTCTAATAATTCCTCTAATTGTTTAAATACAAGAGAAGAATTTGAAATGTATATTTCTCGGAAATACAGGGTGTCCAGTAAATAGCACGACATACTGCAGGGGGTGATAGCTAGGGTCACTACCTATCAATAAAACACAATATATGTTCAGCAAAATCTTACGGATTTACAGTTTTACAAAATTTTCCGAAATACCGAAAAATCTCTACCTTGTAACAGATTTTTAAGCATCTCGTAATGAAAAAAATCCTTTTCTAGTACATTTTTTTACATCAAATTATTCGTGAATAGTTATTTTACTCATTGATAAGTCTTTTTTCTATCAAAGACAAGAATGTTTTCAAGAAATACTATTTTTGTTTAAATTTGCACAGAACTATTTTCTTATCACTTAAGTTTAACCTACAGTGATGAAAAAATGTATGTGGCAGTTTTGTACAACAAACTTAAAAATAGCTTGTTTAATGGTGATTTAGGAAAGATACAATACTAGTGCATTTTCAAAAAGTGTTAAAAAATACAAAAAATGCTATTTTAGTTCCAGAGAAGCTGATTTTGTTGAAAATGTAATTAACGTAATTTTGACAAAAACCACTATGAGAATAAGTAATAGCTGCTCATTTACGCGAATTATTATAAAACTAGTTGTGACACGTAAAATGCGACATGCACGCGTAATGACTAAAGGTTTTTACCTGCTCGCCGACCGACCCGACCCGACCGGTTACTGTCTAACAAAAGAAGCGCATGTGCTATCCCGCTCTTTCTTGCATTGTGATTTTGTGTCTCACTCTCAACCTTATTTGCGACACTTGTCAGTACGCTACCTTAAACCGTGCGCAACGCATCTCTGTGTTCACAAATTATTGTTTCGTACTGACGACTGTTTTGTGCCTTGGACCCCGGACTTTGTTTGCCTTACATTTGGATTTTTATTGTGATCACTACGACGACTTGGCGACCACCTGGACTTTTGTGTTTTATAACATGGCCAACCGCTGCGTTTTTCCTGATTATACGCAGCGAGAGAATGCTGAGATGCACCTTATTTACGGAGAAGCTGGCCAAAGTTCCCGAGCTGCTGCCACCCTCTACAGGAAAGGTTTCCGATAGGAGACATCCACACCATGAAATGTTTACCAGAGTGCATAACTCCTACATGGAAGGCAGACTCCCTGGTCAACGTGGCGGTGGACGGCCTCAAGTTGTTGACGAAGACATAGTGCTTCAGGAACGAGAACAAGACCCGACAACTTCGGTTAGGGCGATACAACGGCGCACAGGGATACCGAAGTCCACTGTTCATTCAGTACTTAAGAGGTATGGATACCATCCATTTCACGTACGACGTGCAAACTCTTTTAACTAGAGACTACCTGCCGAGAGTTCAATTCTGACGCCGCATGCTTGAAATGCATCGGGAGGACCCAAACTTTTTTAATAAGGTGTTATGGAGTGATGAGTCAGCCTGCAGAAAGGACGGCTACTTGAATTTGCATAATTTACATAGTTGGCAATTAGAAAATCCGTATGTGTCAAGAGAAGACAGGTCCCAGTACCAATTCAAAATAAATTTATGGTGTGGGATTTTAATGG